>JAPKLY010000729.1:143141-165898 GCA_026898435.1 Prunella vulgaris | reverse complement strand
GTTCCTGTTTCATAATTACATTTGATCCTACTCGTTGAAGTTGAAAGAGGATGGGCAGGGGATATTGCCTATGACAGATGATCTTCTAATGTACGTAATTTGTGAATGAAGAAGGAATGTAAGATCCTCCATAATCGTAGTTCATGATTATTATGAAATCTTCATCCTTTCAAATTGTCATTTTCATCAAGAAAGCTAGAAATACAATCAAAAATATTTTCTTTTTCTATCTCTTCTTTTGGGAGATGAAATCTCCCCGATGAAAAAACCCTAGCCAAAATTAAACACTCTGTCCCCTAGTTACGTCTCCCTTGATAATAATCATTCCTGCCTTTTTTCATCCTAGCAAAATGGGCCAAATAAAATAAACAAAGTTTTGTTTAAATAATTAAAAAGAAACTTGGGCCCAAATTTGTTTCATCCTATTTAACGGCTGTGAGGCGGTTTCCAAGGATGAGCTTCACTCAGCGATGGATTCGTGTGCGAATTCCAATTTAGGCGTGGCTTTTGTGCTGTGGGTCGATGCGCAGTTGGCGGTTCCGGTTGGGAGTCGGTGGATTGCGACGGTTAGTGGTGGTTGCAGGGATTAACGGTTGTGCGGCTTCGAACAGAGGTGTTCGATTTCCGGCGTAGGCAGTTTCTTCGGCTGAGATTTCAGAGGCGGAGCTGAGTGCGAGGGCGGCAGCTATGAGTTTATTTCCGGCGTATGTTGCAGAGTGGAGAGGACGACTTCGAAAGGTGGAGTGGCACATCTTCTGGTTTTCCTTCTTTTCGTTTAATACAAATATTAGTACTATAATTTAATTACTCAATTAATTCAATTTTGAAAAAAATTCTCCCGATTTTTACACAATTAAATTAATTTAATATAAATAATTACAAGAAATCGTACAAAGCAGCTGCCTTCTCTTTGTTTCTTTGCCGAATGAAATCTAAAAATGTTTCTGCCCTGCTCTTTCAATTCTAAATGGGCTGTGGGCCTTTTCTTTTTACTCCCAAATGGGCCGCGACCGCCCTTTGAATTTTAATTGCGAAATTGCCGCATCATTTTTTTAATTGGGCTACAGCATTGGTCTCATAAATTGCCAAATTGGGCCACACTTTCATGCTCAAATTTCCTTTCTTTTTCTTTTTAAATCTTGACCCCAATCTATTTTTTCTTCTCGATCTATTTCTTCACTCGATAAAATATTAGGAATGTGATTTGCTCCAAAAATTCTGATTTTTCTAAAAAAAAAAAAAACAAATCACTACCTTTCTCGAAATTAAACGCAATTAATCAAATAAATGTTAAATATGCTTGAAATTCTCTTAAATTAATTAAATAAAACATATGAATTTCGAGCAATTTTTACACTAAGCAGCCTTCCTAACACTAAAAAGTTCATACTAATACAATAAAAAAGTTTGATTGGATTACAAGTAGATATTAACCTTACTAACACTAAAAAATTATCTAGCTCAATAATGATAAGTTAACCTTAGTAAAAATAAGATGTTCATGTTAATATAATAAAAAAAAATTGATTAGGGTCAAGATTTAATCGATCGATAAAATGTTAACCTTAGTAAAAATAAAATGTTCATGTTAACCACGGATGAGGCACCTCTCTCACTAATCGATCGAAGATGATACAAATTACAAGTATTTAATCTGGAATTGAGTCTCTCCCTAAGTTTATGAGAATTTCTTTGTGTGTATCATACAACCCATATGTGCGTATTGATTAGGGTCATATTTGCATCAATTTGTGCTCATTTTTATATGAATTTCTAGAATTTTGTATGCATTTGATGGCACGATTCCGGCGACAAGCAGTGTTTCCGGTGAAATCTTTAGACGAACAGAGATGCGGTGGTGCAGATTGGCGATTCCTGCATAGTGAGCGGCGGAATGGCAGCTTTGAGGGCAGTAATTGTGGAAGAGAAAAGTTGTTGTACTTCTTCATCTTTCTTAATTGACGTGGCTTCAACAAATCCGTGTTTTCTTTCTTTTCATTTTGATCAAAGGTTATGGCTCCCTCCTCAAAGAATGCATTTGAATAAATCTTGTATTAAATCAATTTAGTATAAATAATTATAAAAAAATCTTATAAAATTGACAATGAAAAATAAAAAAATTTCAAGTTATTTTCATACTAATCACCCCTCTAGCCCATTTAATAAATAAATAAATTTGGTATTTCACCTAAAAATCAAATAATTTGAGAATAAATCTCACCTTTCATTTATAAGGGTCCAATTGAATTACTTTTAGTCTCCATTTGGATGGGTGGATTTGAAATTCGTTAATTTCAAACATGTTAAGTGTAAAGATAAGTTGAGTTTGAAAACTGAAGATTAGTCAGGAATCCTGATCCTGAGGTTCTGGATCCGGAGGAATATTCCTGAGGAAAAACATCCTGAGCCTGAGCGAATACTTGATCCTGAGTCAGGAGTGTTCTGATCCTGACACTCAGACTGACTATCATCCTGAGTGGTCAAGTGAAGACACTAAAGACTCAGTAGAACTGAAGGCAAATCTTGAGAGATCATCCTGATCTGAGAATCACCTAATCCCTGAGTCACTCAGCATGAAGGCGTATTCTGAGCTGACAGTTATAAAACAGAGCATGACAAAGGCGACTTCACCAGAGTGATAAAGTCGGTTATTTGGGCAGCTGGCGGAGCATTCTCATTGGATGCCGGAACAGTTATTCAAGCGGTTATAACCATACGAATCTCGTTGATTGGTTAAGAGCTCAAAGGCGGTTAAGAGTCTGATCTATAAATACGTATTCATTCCAGGATTTAAAAGAGACTGTGATACACTCATTACTTAGAGAGATTAGAGTGAGAAAGCTTTGTACACTGAAAACATTATTCATTATTTAGTGAAGTGAGCCAACCCCATCCGTGGACGTAGATCAATTTGATCGAACCACGTAAATTGCTTTGTTCTTTTGATTTCCATTTTATTTCTGTTGAGTGTGTTCATCCGGCAAGTTCTTCCAATTGTTCTGATTACTCGAAGTTTTATTGAGCTCGATTCATTTCCGGTTAATTTCACAACAAAACACAAATAATCACTCTTTCCATGAATTTATAAATATTAAGATTTGAGTTTATGTTTAAAATGGAGGAATTCTAAATCCCGTTCAAAACCATATCATTTGAAATCTCTCCTTCCTACCACTTTCCATGTCTATCTCTTCTTACTATTTTTTTTGTTTCCCATTCTTTTCTAATTCTTAATTTTGAAATATATATATATTTTTATACATGTTTTTTTTTAAAATCCTTTCATTTTCAAATCCATCCATCTAAATGAAGCCTTATTGTTACTTCATTTCTCGTGGAATTACTTGCATGTTTTCTTTTGGCAAGCAATATAGGTTGATCGTAAAATCATGAATTCCATTTTTTTATTTTACATTATTATTAATATTTTGTTAATTAAAATGGGAAATACAACCAATCTACCTTTGTTAATGATGGTGTAATAAATGAGCTCTTCAATTGCGCAAACCACCCCAACCTTTTCGTTCCATGGATTCACGAGGCATCTATGCTCCTCGATCTGTTACACACACCACACACTTCAAAAAAAAATTAAGAGCAAAGGAAAACTAAAACAACAAAAATAGATTACCTCAAAAGTTAGTGTCTCAGTTTCGCAAAATTTTGAAGACAATGTCTTAATATTGTAAAACTGTAAAGATAGAGTATGTTTGGTTTAAAGGATAAAGTTATCTATTCGTCCAAAATATGCATTTTTTTAACAGATAGATAATTTTATCCTTTAACTAAATGCACTCATAGTATCTTAATTTTGTAACCACGAAAAGATATACCATATATGTATCACATGCCCTCTTTGGCTCTACCACTGATGACAGGATCATCAATAATTAAATATCGATTTGCAAAAAACATACAGTTTGTTGAGCAATTAATCAGTGGTCCTCTATCTCTATTTAATAAATAAATAAATTTGGCATTTCACCCAAAAATTAATTAATTTGGGAATTGATCTCACCGTTGATTAGCATGAAACTTGCTTAAAATTCTTATGCTATATTTGATTGAATTTCACGTATTTATTTACATTAGTTTTACTAATTGTAGTTAATTTCGAGAAAAGTACGTGTTTTGTTTATGTTATAGGAAAATGAAAATTTTTGGAGCAAATCGAATGCTAATATTTTATTACAATTGATTGATATCACCGACTAGCATTCAAAAGCAGCAACCTTTACTTTGTGCGCGGCTCTGTACTGCATGAATAATCAATGATAAATTAAAAAAAAAATATAGGGACCACACATATAAGACATGCATGTGCATTCAATGAGAAAGACACTATTTTTTCTCTTTTTTTTAAAATGAATTTGGTCCAATTAAATTACATTCACGTTTTTTCCATGTAATTTTTATCTTTTCTTTGATAACATTTACTGCTATTTCATTTTTTTTCCATGGAATTACAAAGGCAAAAAATTACATAACATTTTTAGTTTAAATCCCGATATAAAATAATTTCAAATGGATAAATTTTTAAAGTATATTTTATAATTAGTACAAATTTTTTAAATAATAGAGTAAATATGAGTTAAATAATAGAGTTATTTTTTACATGTTTAACCAATTTTAAAATAATACTTTAAAATATATCACTTCGTATGTGCCACCCCATATACCATTAAGACACTTATACTGTGGATTTCTAACTCTGAGGACCACGGTGATATGAAGGATTCAACTTATTTATATTTTCTTCCGATGCTAAGGAGATTGGAAAAAATTGCACTTCTCATCCTAAAAGGATGGATCAATTTCAACACCATCCTTTATTCGGCAATTTTACTCCGGTAGTTTTATTAGTCTCTAGAGAATTGCAATTTTTTAATCCCAAAAGAATAAGGTAAAGTTGCATTTTTGGTCCTGAAAATTAATAAATGAGGCCAAAACTGAACAAATGATCCCATTAGTATTTGTGATTATGAATTTGATCCTTTTTTATGGTTAAATAAGATTTTTCCGTTAAAATTAATGGATTAACGTGGGACTAAATCTGTCGTGCACAAATTTTCATGTGACTATACGTGCAATTTTTTTTGAAAAGAAAGACTAAATATTATAAAAAATATAAAAAAAATATGTGAAACCAGATCCGTTGGGTATAAATTCTCGTAAAATTATACTCCATGTGCAATTTTTTAACAAGCAAGACTAAATATTAAAAAAATTGTAAAAAAAGAAGGAGAAATCGATCAGAACTGTTGAGTATAAATTCTCGTGATATCAAAAGTGTAATTTACCCCCATAAATACTATAAATAAGGGAGAAACTAGCAGCAGCAGCCACCCAAGCCATGGCATTCTCAAAATCCTTTCTTCTTGTACTACCCCTGCTCCTCCTAGCTTCAAACAAGGTGGTGTCTCAAGGAGACACAACCATCTTCAGCTACGATTCCTTCAACTCTACCTCAAGAAACACGCTACTCTTCCAAGGTGATGCATTTATCCCACCTTCTTCCTCGATTGTCCGTCTCACGAGTACCGATGCTTCCGGTCAGCCTGCGAGAATGAGAGTCGGCCGGCTGGTGTACGGCCAGCCGGTACAGTTCTGGGAAGACGGACTGCAAGCGTCGTTCGATACTACCATAAAGTTCGTCGTCAGGCGCAGCACCACTCCAAACGGCGTAGGGGACGGAGTTAACTTCTTCATGGTGCCCGTTAACTCTCCCATCCCCCCAGGTTCACTCGATGGCAACTTGGGCCTCTTTAATCCCCAGACGGGCCGAGCTATCTCCGTCTTCGCAGTCGAATTCGATATCGCCCCGAATCCGTGGGACCCCAATTACCATCACATCGGAATAGACATCAATTCCCGAGTCTCTAGAAACGTCTCCAGGTTCCCCAACTCGGTGGGACAGGAGGTGACCGCGCGCATAACTTACGTCTCGAGCACTAGAACCATAGAAGTCGTCGCCACGTACGGGTCGCAAACCTCGACGCTCAGCTATGTCATTGACTTAAAAACAGTTCTTCCTAGGCAAGTCCATGTTGGTATCTCCGCTACAACCGAAGCATGGGTTGCATTTCATGACCTCCACGCCTGGTCATTCGCCTCCACCCTCTTGTGGGACCGCAACAACCTTGACATTCAACAATATGTGTGATTAATTTATGTATCACTTTTTTTTTCTTTTCATTTTTGTTATGTATGCATTAATGTGACATCAATAATTACTGGACCGGGTTCGAGTTTGCTCAAATTCCATTAATAACCGACGCTCGTCTCTGTGTACGTAATACATGTCAATTGATGATGATGGAGACATTACAAGAAAATTGATTTTTAATGATAGAAATTATGTCAATATAGTTTTTTCAGCTAAAAATCTTTAGTGACAGAATAATAATTAAGTCAACGTTGAACGGTTGTGGTAGTTGAAATGGCCACGTCTCTCTCCCTTTCTACATCTGCCATAAACTTGAATTCGTATCAATTTCCATCAAATTTCATTAAATTATTGGACCGAATAAATTACTGACATCTACGCTCAATTAATAAATTATGGGTTTTTTTTTTTTAAGAAGCAAAATTTTATTAATTTGAGCAAAAGAATTGCTCTAATATGTACAACACACACCTTCCTCTCTATAATTACTACTCAAGCTAACATTTTGATACAAAGGTATGGTTCATTAAGCCAATCATAGAAAGAAATACCAAGTCCTCTATTCTTAGCTCTAAACCATGTCCAAACATTAAGTTTAATATTGTCAAGAATCTCCTTCCAGTTGGTTTCTATACTAAATGAACCTTTAATTAATCAATTAAGGGTTCATTTGGTTCAAAAGATAAAATTATCTATCTTGCCAAAACGTGTATGATTTGACAAGATAGATAATTTTATCTTTTGAACAAAATGAACCCTAAGTGTTAAAAATGCACGAATTCTTATTAAAATAGACAAATAAAATACAAGAATTTTGAACAATTTTCAAATCAAATACAACAATGGGCTGAAAATGGGCTGTGGGGCTTTTCTTTTTACTCCCAAATGGGCTGCGCCTTTCTTCTCTCAGCAAATGGGCCGCTGCCCTTTGAATTTTAATTGCAAAATTGCCGCATCATTGTTTTAATTGGGCCTCAGCATTGGCCTCATAAATTGCCAAATTGGGCCACACTTTCAAGCTCAAATTTCCTTTCTTTTTCTTTTTAAATCTTGAATTCTATTTTTTTTTTTTGCGATTTATTTTCGATTGACTCAATAAAATATTATTCCAAAAATTCTCATTTTTTTATAAAATAAACAAAACACTACCTTTCTCGAAATTAAGTGCAATTAGTCAAATTAATATAAAATATGCAGTAAATTCTATTAAATTAATCAAATAAAACATATAAATTTTGAATAATTTTCACACTAATCAAACTTCCTAACACATCCTAATACAATATAAAAGTTTGATTGGATTACAAGTAAATATTTATCTTACTAACACTAAAAAGTTAATTATCTAGCTCAATAATGGTAAGTTAACCATAGTAAAAAGAATTTCATGTTAATATAATTAAAAAATTGAATTAGATTACAAATAAAAGTTAACCAGCTAATAATAAAAATTTATCTCACTCAACAATAAAAATTTTAATTTTAGTAACACTATAAAAAGTTCAAGCTAATATATTAAAAATAACTTAGAAAGCCTCTAGGTTCATGCTAATCCAAGTCGATTATAAATAAAAGTTAACCCAACTAACACTGAAAAGTTACACAACTTGTTTACATTCCACCGAATCCTTGCTATTTTCTTTCACATTTCATCGAGCACCATATCTACGAATGCAGCTCTACTCTTCCCCTTAGGCAATTTTCATCGAGTACCATATCCACGAATCACAACCGACAATTAAACTGGAAAAGAGGAATTGCTTCGAATTACACGATGCAGTCTAGTGAGTTTTGATCAAGTCAAGTGGAAATCAACCGGGTCTTACTTTTCATTATGTGCTTTGTTCTTCTTCTACTTGTTTTTTCTATATTTCTTCCATTAACAACTGACTTTTGCTTCATCTTTAACAGCGGACGAGCTATTGCAGCAATGGTGGACGACAACTTCAACAATTCAGACGATGGCAGGGACAACATTTTAGATTTGGATCCACCATGTTGACTTTCATGTATATTAATTGGCCAAAGGATTTTGAATTTTTATTTTCAAAATTTGGATCGACCCAATTACACAGATCTAGAATCAACTTGTGTATATGAAGCCTAGCCATTAAGTATATTTTTAGAAAATTGAAACATAATAGGACTTTGATATTTTTTTGGGATTAAAGTATTCAATTTGAATTTGGTCTGCTTGAGTTTTGGTATTGGTCCTGTAAGTTTAAAAATATTTTGATTTTAGTCATTTTATAAATTTATAGGACCAATTTTAAATATTGATTCTATAGATTTATAAAATGACAAAATAAAAATATTTTCAAACTTACAGGACCAATATCATATGTGTAATTCATGTGGACAAATTAAAAAATATGTCATTACAAGACTGCAAAATCTTTAATCCCTAAAGTTTTGTTAACTCTAAAAGTCTTATTTTAAAAAAAAAAATTTTACCAAATAATACTTGCAGAGGCTTTATAAGTATAATTTTAGAAAATTGAAACATAACATATAAGACTTTGATTTTTTTTGGGATTAAAGTATTCAATTTGAATTTGGTCTGCTTGACTTACAGTTTTGGTATTGGTCCTGTAAGTTTAAAAATATTTTGATTTTAGTTATTTTACAAACGTACAGGATCAATTTTAAATATTGGTCCTGTAAGTTTTTAAAATGACTAAAATCAAAGTATTTTTAAATTTACAGGATCAATATCATATATGTAATTCATGTGGACAAATTCAAAAATATGTCATTACAAGACTGCAAAATCTTTAATCCCTAAACTTTTGTTAACTCTAAAAGTCTTATTTTTAAAAAAAAAAAATTTACCAAATAGTACTTGCAGAGGCTTTATAAGATTTTAAACTCCCTTCTCCACCATCCTTTAACTAATCTCCACACTTTTTGTTTCAATCAATACCAATCTATCTTTACACGCATAAAAAGAAAATAAAATATACAATTTAATATTCATATTATATCCATTTTATACACGCATTTAATTGGTTAAAAAGATCAATAAAATAATTTTATTTTAATATGTGTATTAAATACAAGCATGATGATAGATTCAAAATGGAGTGAGTATATTTTAAGGAGTTTATCTATGAGAGTACTTTATAGGGCTGACACTCGTTACAACGCAATGGGAGAGTTGCCATATAAAAGTCAAGTCACTATCTGCATATGAGTTTTCAATGATTTAATTTTATGACAAATCACAAGTAGGTCGATATGTCGGCCGACCTATATTTGATCATGCGTACAATCATAGACGCATGGAGCCTAGGGCATAAATATAGGAGTACTTTGGAAATTAACTATTCTGCTCCAAAAATGCCATCTCTTTACTATGGCATAAATTTGAGGAGAATTTCAAGCCCCACTGTTGAATGGCAACGACAGTGTCAAGCCCTACTTTTATATATATAGATTTTCAAGTAAGATTAACATATTAAGGAGTTAAGTTTCTTTAAAGGTATATCCAATGATGAAATATTTGGAAATATCCTTGATATATTGCCGATATATTTATTTTTTATATGGTTACCGATATTAATATTGGGAAGAACGATATTTTCACAATATTATTCATAAGAAAAAATAATAATATCGATAAATATCGGTATACAATAATAAACTACAAAAAAACGTGCATTTTAGCGATCTAATTTAGCAACCACTTCCATTTCGGTCGCTAATTATTGTTATTAGCGACAAATTTACGACGGACAACAATATCACTGACGCAATTTGTGATACTCTTTATGAATTTTTTTATACTCTTGACAAAATATTTGATACTTTAAAACAATTTCATGATAAGTTTATCACGAATAAATTCCTTAGAAAACATTGTCTTAAAAAGGTATGTTATTTTACTTTTATAATTTTTAAAATTTACCAATATCGAACCGATTTTAATATGTTCATCTACATTTTCAAAAATTTAAAGTCTTCATATTTTTATCGATACCGAATTTTCAACTCTGGTATATCCAATAGATGTTGCATAGCTATCCAATAAATTTGAATCTATGGAGATACATGTGCAATTAATTCATTTATATATATTAATTTCTCCAACTACTCTAACTCATAGACTGGTTTCTCTGTTTCACCCTTTCTGAGAGAGACATGCATGCAAATTGCAACCTTTATAAATTGACGTCATACGCCAATACAATCGAAACCATATAAAATGGTTTATCAATAAAATGCACCACCATCACCACCATTCTCCAACAGCAATAAAATGGTGGACATCATTCCCTTCATATTCCCAATTCTCATATCATTATTCCTCATATGGTTTATCAAGCACCTCTCCAAAAATGCACCACCATCACCACCAAAATTGCCAATACTCGGAAATCTCCACCAACTCGGCTCACTGACTCACCGAAGTCTCCATTCCTTGGCCCTAAAACACGGCCCGCTCATGCTTCTTCACCTCGGTAGTGTTCCCGTGCTTGTCGTCTCCTCAGCTGACGCAGCTCGTGAAGTCATGAAAACTCGTGATATTGATTTCGCTGATAGGCCGCAACACAAGGCTATCAAGAAACTCACATATAACTGCAGAACTATCGCGTTTTCGTCTTATGACGAAAACTGGAAGAAGTTGAGGAGCATTTTTGTTCTCCGTCTGCTAACTAGCAAAAGGGTCCAATCTTTTCATGCCATCAGGGAAGAAGAAACAGCCCTTCTGGTGAAAAGGATCGGAGAATTTTCCGGCCATGTGATGAATTTGAGTGAGATGCTTGCTGAAGTCCCTCGTGATATAATTTGTAGATCAGCTTTTGGCACCAAGTTCATAGAGTCCGGAAAAGGGAAGAAACTCATACTATTGTTGACTGAATTGATGAGGTTGATAGGGTTCGTTTGTATTGGTGATTTTATCCCGTGGCTTGGTTGGATAAATCGTGCTAGTGGATTAGATGGGAGATTGGATGGGATTGCTAAAGAGATGGATGATTTCCTCGAGGATGTGATTCAACAACGCGTGCAAGATAAGGAGAAGACTGAAAAAAATGAAGATAACTTTGTTGATATTATGCTTCAAATTCAAAAGGAGAAAAATGCAGAGATCGTCATTGGAAGAGAGAACATCAAAGCAATAGTTCTGGTATGTTTTTTCTCTGAAAAATAGTTTTTCTTGCAGTGCAACTTAATCCTATAATAGGGTAGAGGACTGAAATGAAAAGTTGATATGGTCTAAAACCAAAATAGGTTTGAACGAGTTAAGAGTTAAGGGAAATTTTCGTTTTAGTCCTATAAGTAACACCATTATCAATTCTAGTCATGTCGATTTTCACAAATTGAAAATAATATTTTAACTTTCAATTTTGAATATTTTTATTTGGTAAAACAATTGTAGTAGGGGAAATATCCAGTTGGAGCTGACATGGCAAAGTCTAGTTCATCCACGTGAGAGAGTCTGATTGGTCAGTCGGATATTTTACCCCATATAATTGGTTGGTTACCTGATCAAAATGTCAAAAAGCTAAAATTGTAGGACTAATTTCAATTTGTGAAAGTCGACAGGATGAAAATCAAAATATGGGTAATTTATAGGACTAAAGTATCATTTTTGCCAAAAGTTATTATTCTTTTTTCTTCCCCAAATACTTACATGGTTTGTAACACTTTTGCAATAAAAGCTCATTTTTACAAAATATTATTGAATGGTGATTTTATTTTCAATTATTTCTTTTCAATCATATATATGTGTGGATGTTTTACAGGATGCATTTTTAGGTGGGACAGATACCATTTCCACGGCTTTGGAATGGACAATGGCAGAACTATTACGAAACCCTATTGTGATGGAAAATTTACAAAATGAAGTTAGAGAAGTTCTTAAAGGCAATGAGGAGATAAGAGATGCTGAGTTGGATAAAATGCATTATTTAAAAGCTGTGATCAAGGAAACTCTTCGATGCCATCCACCATTACCAATAAGTGGTCGAGTTGTACGTAAAGATGTGAAAATTAAGGAGTACAACATTTTAAGTGGAACAATGGTGGTAACCAATATTTGGGCTATGGGAAGGGACCAAATATTTTGGGACGAACCAGAAAAGTTTTCGCCCGAAAGATTTTTGAACTCTTCGTTAGACTATATAGACTTAAATTTTGAGTTTATTCCATTTGGGGCGGGAAGAAGAGGTTGTCCTGGGATGTCATATGCCATCGCTACAATTGAACTGTTGTTGGCAAATCTTGTGCAGAAATTTAATTGGAAATTGCCTAATGGAGATGAAGGAAAAGATCTGGACATGGGTGAAAGACCTGGACTTGCAGTTCATCGAGCCGTTCCTCTTCTTGCAATTGCTACTAAGACTGCATAATTTCTATTTCAATTCGGTGGGTATATTATGTCCCATAATAATGTTCAATATACCTTTCTACGTTTTGTTGATTATATGTGTATATATATGGGCTTAAAGTTTTTGTAGTCTGATGCGGACGAGGTTCTTGGGCTGAAGAATGCGTATAATCAGGCTAGACGAGCGAAAATGAAGAAGGCGGCCCAAGCAATTAGAAGCCCAGATACGGCAGATTATTATTATTTCAGGCCATTAGCTTTAGCTAGTGGAATTAGTCCAATTTCTTTCGTATTTGTATATTTTATCCATAAGATTAGTAATATCATAATCCTAGATATATGCAGGAGTTAGGATCCTAGAATATTCGTGAGGGCTAAGTATTTAAATTGGATTGTGAACCCTGAATATTATCATCTGAATTATTATCTCAATTTCTTTGGCAAATATTTTGCATCATCTTGACCAACTGACCTGAGTCAGGGTCTCGATTATTCGGCGTAGTAGTTGTGATTCTCATCAATTGGTGCTTTCATTAAGAGCGTTATCGAGAATCACGACATCGCAGGCACTCACCGTGATCGGATGAAACGCTTGAGGTGCGAGCGGATGGCGTGGAGACGGGATTAGCGAGCGTAGAAAGCAAGGTAGATTCGATTGGGCAGATTTTGAACAAGCTAGGGCAAAAGATGGAACAAATCGTTAATGATCATGTGGGGAATCTAAGAAAGGATTCATCAGACGAGTCTGGGCAGAGACTGACAACGAGGAAATTAATCCCATTAAAATAAGCTCATGTTTTATTTCTAAAATTGCATATCTTCCTATAAATATTGCAAAATAAATTTTAATAGTCAAGAGGACCAAAATCATACGTATAAATTAAAAATAAAGGACTTAATAAATTATTTTTCCTATAAACTATAATTTGTAAAGAAAAAGAAACCCAAAATATGCAAAAAATTTCACACATATGTACAAAACTCTGCACACCATAACATAAATCTCCATGTGTATTAAATATACAAAATAAAGCACCAAATTCAACTAAGCAAATCCACAAATTATGCAATCTTGGTAGCAACTGCGAGAAGCGGAACAGCTCTATGTATTGTAATTCCAGGTTGTTCACTCATTTCCAAGTCTTTTCCTTCAGCTCCATCAGGCAACTTCCAGTCAAATTTTTGGACAAGATTTGCTAATAAGTACTCCACAATAGCAACTGAAAATGAAATCCCCGGACAGCCCCTCCTGCCAGCACCAAACGGGATGAACCGAAAATCGAACCCCTTGAAGTCCACCGACGAGTTCAAGAATCTCTCGGGCTCAAATTTTTCGGGTTCATCCCAAGAAGCGGGGTCCCGAGCAATGGCCCAAGCATTAACCATCATCATCGTCCTTGCTGAAATGTCGTAGCCGTTTATTTTCACATCTGCACGTGACCTTCTGGGCAGTATAAATGGAAGCGGTGGGTGGAAACGAAGAGTTTCTTTGATCACAGCTTTCAGATAATGCATTTTTTGTAAATCATCATCTCTGATGTCGTGTTTGTGTTTGACAATTTCTCTTACTTCGTTTTGCAATTTTTCCATCTTGGAAGGGTTCCGTAGTAGTTCTGCCATCGTCCATTCCATGACTATGGATGTTGTGTCCGTTCCGGCTGCGAATGCATCCTGCATATGCATATAACGATAATTATTTTCAAATGATATGACGAAGTGGTATAGCTCGACATTGAAAAGGGTAAATTGCACAAATGGTCCCATGAAAAATTATACTCATGAATTTGTTCCTTTATTAAACACAAATTGTCCCATAAGATCTTTTCTTCAAAACCAATAGGTTATTGTGGGACCAGATCTATTGAGCAATTCTCAGGGGACCAAAAGTGTAACTTATTTTAACGAATGAAACTAAATATGCTAAAAATGACCAAAAAATGTTGAACCAAATCTGTTAAACACATATTCTCATTGAACTAAAAGTGCAATTTACCACATTAAAGCTGAACTGTACAATACTTGGAATATAGGCTTTCTAGTTCAGCTAGTATTTCCAGATTGAAGTTTCTCCAATTAAATTATCATATCCTCTGAAGTTACGAATTTTTAATTTAGTTATTTAACATACAAAAAATTATGATTTTGACCCTGTGACTGGTTGAGTGACCTAGTATAATAAGTCACTAGATCAAAATCATAATTTTTTAAAGTTAAACCATTAAATTCAAAATTTAAAAGTTAAGAGGATGAAAAATAGAGTTTCATTGACTTTTTTTTTCATCCTTTTAGATTTTTAATTTTGAATTTAGTTCTTTTGACCTAAAAAATTATGATTTTGGTCCTATAACCAATTGAGTGATCGGGTATAAAAAGTCATAGGACCAAAATCATTAATTTTTGTAAATTATGAGACTAAATTCAATATCAACTTAAAGGATTAAAAAGTGTATTTTCTCAAAACAGAATACCCTTTTAACATTCTATACTTACCAATATAATTGCTTTGATACATATCCTGTCGATGGAATCTTTTTCATTGTAAATTTCAAGCATAATATCAACAAAGTTTTCTACTCTTTTATGATCCTTTGTAAAGTCATCCAATCCCTTCGCAGCCCTCTCGATTTTTTCATCATAGCCATTGAAACGACTAATCCAACCCAGCCATGGAATATACTCACCAATATCAATAACTCCCAACACCTTCGACAATTCTCTCACTAAAACATCAAATTTCTTCCCACTTTCAAACTCGCCAAACTTCCTACCAAAAGCCGCCCGGCAAATTCCATAGTTACTAAACTCCCCAAACATCTCACTCAAGTTCACGGCACCCAAAGATTCTCCGATCTTCGTCATCAAAAGGGCTGTTTCTTCTTCGTTGATGGAACGAAAAGATCGAACCCTTTTGCTACTGAGCAGCTTCAGAGCGAAGCTGCACTTCGCCTGCCTCCAGTAATCCCCGTAGGGTAAAAAGGCGACGTCCTTGCCGTTGTAAACACACTTGTGAGCCTTGAGTAGAGGCCTATCTGAGAAGGTGATATCATGAGTCTTCATGACATCACGAGCTGCCTTGGCGGAGGAGACGATCAGCACCGGAGAACTGCCGAAGTGGAGAAGCATGAGGGGGCCGTATGTGTTGGCTAGGCTTCGGAGACTACGGTGAGGCAACGAGCCGATTTGGTGGAGGTTTCCGATGATCGGAAGTCTTGGTGGTGATGGTGGTGGATTCTTTTTCTCAGTAGGTTTTGGATGAATTTATGTTATGGGTGCAAAAAAAGTGAAATTGAGATCAGATGAGCAAGTACTGCTGATTAACTGAACATTATACTATCAGCTGAGGAAGTCAGCTGATAGGTCTGCTGATGGTTAGTCACCTGATGAGGTCAGCTGAGATCGTTTGAGAAGTCTACTGAAAGTCATCCGGGATATCAGCGTAGTCAGCTGAGGTAGTCAGCTGATGGTAGTCAACTGAGGTGGTCAGCTGAAGAGGTCAGCTGATGATGGTCAGCTGATGGTCAGTCAGGATGGTATGGCCAGGTCAGCTGGTCAGATCAGGATAAAAGGTCTACTGATGATATCAGCTGAGTACTCAGACTCAGCTGAGGACATATCATATCAGCAGACAAGACAAGACAAGACAAGAAAGGAGCATACTGACTCCGAAGTCAGGAATTAACTCAGGATCAGTTACGAAGCAGTTTAAACTTCTAAATTAAACAACGGGTGATCAGTTTAACAGAATCAAAACTGAAGATCGTTGGGCTCTGACAGTTATTCATTTTCAGTTGCAACTGTAGCAGTTTTCTTGTTAGGTGGTTACGATCACTAGCATTAATTAGGGATTCCATACTCCTATATATATACGCAAATATGTATAGAGAGATATAGAACGATCATATACTCTGAGAGATAAAATACTTGTAATCTGTATCATCTTCCATCGATTAGTGAGAGAGGTGCCCTCATCCGTGGACGTAGATCATTTCTGATCGAACCACGTAAATCTTGGTGTTCTTCAAATTCTTTATTCCAATTGATTTCAAACAATCATTGTTGACTCTACAATTAGCTCCGCCTGTGGGAACAAAGAAGATTGTTGGTGAAATCAACTGCTATGGCTTCTACGAAGATGGAGTTTGAGAAATTCACAGGGGCAAATGATTTTGGTTTGTGGAAGGTGAAGATGAAAGCTCTTCTCACACACCATGGATTATCAAATGCTCTGAAACCAGTGGATCAATGGCCATCAGAATCCTCAACAGAACCTGCAAAGAGGCAGGAGATTCTGGACAAGGCTCATAGCACAATCATCTTGTGCTTGGGAGACAAACCTCTGAGGGAGGTGTACAAGGAGAAGACTGCCATTGATGTGTGGAATAAGCTGGAACAAGTGTATCAAACAAAATCGGTTACCAATAAGTTGTTCATGAAGCAGACGCTTCATTCCTTCAAGATGACTGAGGATAGGGATCTTGTTGAACAGCTTGAGGAATTCAATAAAGCAGTGGATGATTTGGAGAATCTTGAAGTCAAGATTGAAGATGAGGATAAAACCCTGATGTTACTGAATTCTCTACCAAAATCCTTAGAGAATTTCAAGGATGCTCTGTTATTTGGAAGGCAAGAGAAGGTGTCCCCTGATGATATTCAGAATGCATTGAAAACTAAGGCGCTTCAAATGCAATCTGAAAGGAAGAACACAAATCAAGGTGAAGGGCTGAATATCAAATTCAAGAAAGGGAAGAAACCGTTTCAGGGAAAGAAGAAGAAGAATGGTAAAGGCCCTGAATCTGGAAAATTTGTGAAAAGGAGAAAATGTTTCTCATGTCAGAAGGTGGGACATCTCAAGAAGAATTGTCCTGACAAATCCAGGAAGCAAGAAGAGGATCAGAAGGCTGATGTCACAATTGCTGCTCAGGAAGGATATGATAGTGCTGAGGTCTTGGTTGTTACTGATGTCAAGCTGAGTGAAGATTGGGTGTTGGATTCTGGGTGCTCATTTCATATGTGTCCCAATGAAATTTTATTCAGGGATCTTAAGAAATTTGATGGTGGATCAGTTCTCTTGGGGAATGATCAGATGTGCAAGGTCAGAGGCTCTGGCTCAATAAAGTTGAGGCTGCATGATGGTGCTGAGAGGATACTACAAGATGTCAGGTTTGTACCTGAGCTGAAGAGAAATCTTATTTCTCTTGGATCACTCAATGTTTTGGGATATGAATTCAATACAAGAAATGGATTCATATTGATAACAAAGGATAACAACATTGTGATGAAAGGCAAGAAGGTCAATGGATTGTACATTTTGATTGGTAACTCAGCTGGTGGATCAGTGAATGCAGTTATGGGCAGTTCTGATGCTATCTTGTGGCACAAGAGGTTAGGGCACATTGGTCAAAGAGGACTGAATGAACTCTCCAAGCAGAAGGCATTTGGGGATTCAAGAACAATCAAATTGGATTTCTGTGATCACTGTGTGTTGGGAAAATCCAAGAAACACTCATATGCAAAGGGGAAACATCATATTGATGCTCCTCTGGACTATGTTCACTCTGACATCTGGGGGCCATCAAGAACTGAGACTCATGGAGGTGGAAGGTACTTCATGACTATCATTGATGATTTCAGCAGAAAAGTGTGGGTAATCATCCTGAAGCAGAAGAGTGAAGCCATTGGGAAGTTCAGGGAATGGCTCCTTGAACAAGAGAACAAAAGAGGCAGATCCTTAAAACATCTCAGGACTGACAATGGACTTGAGTATGTGTCAGAAGAATTTGAAAATTTCTGCAAGGAAAGAGGCATAACAAGACACAAGACTGTTCCAGCAAACCCTCAACAGAATGGGCTTGCTGAGAGGATGAACAGGACTATTTTGGAGAAGGTCAGGTGCATGCTATCAGATGCTAAACTACCTAAAGTATTCTGGGGAGAGGCAGTTAATACTGCTTGTTATTTGATAAACAAAACTCCCTCATCTGCTATTGAGTTTAAAACCCCAGATGAGCTTTGGTATGGTAGATTGTCAGATTACAATAATCTGAAGGTGTTTGGTTGCTTAGCCTTTGCTCACATAAGGCAAGATAAACTGGAACCAAGGGCTCTGAGGTGCATCTTCCTGGGATATCCAAAAGGTGTCAAGGGTTATAGATTGTGGTGTCTTGAAGCTGGACACAAGAAGTGCATTATCAGCAGAGATGTGACTTTCAATGAGAAAGTCATGGGATATGGTGCATCTGAAAGTTCTCAGGGTGCTGAGGACAACCCCATAATCAGACATACACCAGTTCAGGTGGAGCCTACAACCAGGATTCAGAATGAAGATCAGGCTCAGGAAAACTCTGATATCAGGAATCCACAAGAAGATCAGCTGAGTGCATCAGCAGACAGTGATTCTAAAGATCAAACTGAAAATTCAGATGAGGAGGGTCAAGATTTGAGAAACTACAGTCTGGCTAGAGATAGACATAGGAGAAGCATTCATCCACCAATCAGGATTGGACAAGCTGACATGATCTCATATGCCTTATCAATAGCAGAAGAAGTAGAGTATCAAGAACCTGAAACTTATGCTGATGCAGTGACAAGGAAGGATAAAGATCAGTGGATTTCAGCTATGAAAGAGGAGTTAAATTCACTTGAGAAGAACCACACATGGGTTCTTGTGAATAGAACAAATGGGCAGAAGGTTGTCAGCTCAAAATGGATATTCAAGAAAAAGTCTAAAATTGGGTCAGATGGACAGGAGCTGACCAGATATAAGGCAAGGTTAGTTGCAAGTGGATTTACTCAGAGGGAAGGAATAGACTTCAATGAAGTGTTCTCACCAGTTGTGAAGCACTGCTCAATAAGGATCTTATTGTCTAAGGTGAATCAGGATGGAC
This sequence comes from Prunella vulgaris, assembly GCA_026898435.1. Taxonomy (NCBI): domain Eukaryota; kingdom Viridiplantae; phylum Streptophyta; class Magnoliopsida; order Lamiales; family Lamiaceae; genus Prunella; species Prunella vulgaris. Next base: position 146,517 of record JAPKLY010000729.1, on the reverse strand, counting down.
TGGAATTACAACAGCTGGATGTCAAAACTGCATTCCTACATGGAGAGCTTGAAGAAACCATTTATATGCAGCAGCCTGTAGGGTTCATACTATCAGAAAATGAAGGAAAGGTATGTTTGCTGAAGAAGTCTATGTATGGACTTAAGCAAAGCCCAAGGCAGTGGTATAAGAGGTTTGATAGCTTCATGGTGTCTATAGGCTTCATCAAATGCAAGTATGACAGTTGTGTGTACTTGGAAAAGCAAGGCTCAGAGGTACTGACATATCTATTACTTTATGTGGATGATATGTTAATTGCCAGCAAAAGTCTTTGAAGAATTCAGAAACTGAAAGATAAGCTCAGTTCAACTTTTGACATGAAAGACCTTGGAAGTGCTAAGAGAATTCTGGGTATGGATATTATCAGGAACAAGTCAGCTGGAAGGATGTTCTTGACTCAGCAGGATTACATACTGAAAATCTTGAGAAGATTCAATATGCATGAGTCAAGATCGGTCTCTACTCCTCTTGGACAACATTTCAAATTGTCAGCTGATCAATGTCCCAAGAGTGAACAAGATAAGTCTCAAATGAACAAGATACCTTATTCAAACGGAGTTGGAAGCATAATGTATGCCATGGTTTGTAGCAGACCTGATATTGCTCATGCAGTGAGCTTGGTCAACAGGTTTATGGCTAATCCTGGAAAGACACATTGGGAAGCTTTCAAGTGGATAATGAGATATCTGAAAGGTTCAGCACATTTGGGACTACTATTTGAGAGGACTCAGGAGGACAAGCAACCTCTACAAGGTTTTGTAGATTCTGACTATGCTGGAAGCATAGATACAAGAAAGTCTCTGACTGGATATGTGTTTACACTATATGGCACAGCCATCAGTTGGAGGGCTGCATTACAGTCAGTGGTTACACTATCAACCACTGAAGCTGAGTACATCGCAGTGACAGAAGCAGTAAAGGAGGCTATGTGGCTTAAGGGCATTATCAGGGAATTTGGAATCAGGCAAGATGAAGTTACTGTGCAATGTGATAATCAGAGTGCCATTCACTTAGTCAAGCATCAAGTCTTTCATGAAAGATCTAAACATATTGATGTAAGGCTTCACTTTGTGAGGGATGTGGTGGAAAAGAAGGTGATCACAATACAGAAAGTTTCTACTGATGATAATGCTGCTGATATGCTGACTAAAGTCATACCAAGTTCTAAGTTCAATTACTGTTTGGAGCTGGTTAAGGTGCAGTCGTGGGATGTGCCTTAATACTACTGTGATGTGAAGGATAGGTGGAGGCATCTCACTTACTTTGAGGTGGAGAATTGTTATGGGTGCAAAGAAAGTGAAATTGAGATCAGATGAGCAAGTACTGCTGATTAACTGAACATTATACTATCAGCTGAGGAAGTCAGCTGATAGGTCTGCTGATGGTTAGTCACCTGATGAGGTCAGCTGAGATCGTTTGAGAAGTCTACTGAAAGTCATCCGGGATATCAGCGTAGTCAGCTGAGGTAGTCAGCTGATGGTAGTCAGCTGAGGTGGTCAGCTGAGGAGGTCAGCTAATGATGGTCAGCTGATGGTCAGTCAGGATGGTATGGCCAGGTCAGCTGGTCAGATCAGGACAAAAGGTCTACTGATGATATCAGCTGAGTACTCAGACTCAGCTGAGGATATATCATATCAGCAGACAAGACAAGACAAGACAAGAAAGGAGCATACTGACTCCGAAGTCAGGAATTAACTCAGGATCAGTTACGAAGCAGTTTAAACTTCCAAATTAAACAACGGGTGATCAGTTTAACAGAATCAAAACTGAAGATCGTTGGGCTCTGACAGTTATTCATTTTCGGTTGCAACTGTAGCAGTTTTCTTGTTAGGTGGTTACGATCACTAGCATTAATTAGGGATTCCATACTCCTATATATATATACGCAAATATGTATAGAGAGATATAGAACGATCATATACTCTGAGAGATAAAATACTTGTAATCTGTATCATCTTCCATCAATTAGTGAGAGAGGTGCCCTCATCCGTGGACGTAGATCATTTATGATCGAACCACGTAAATCCTGGTGTTCTTCAAATTCTTTATTCCAATTGATTTCAAACAATCATTGTTGACTCTACAATTTAGTAATGAACCATAATAAGAATAGAGATATAAGTGATGGAAATATGAAGGAATGAATTTCAACTTCATCCATTTCTGAAGATGATTATTGGATGAGGATGAGTATGTATGGTGTTTTCCTGAAGCGGATGAGTATGTATGGTGTTTTCCTGAAGCGGATGATAGTGAACTTTCACCTAATTTACTTTTATAAAGAATAAAAGTGAGAGTAGTATATCGTTTGAGGCGATTTCAAAGGATTTCCATTCATAGATATGGTATTCAGATAAATAATTACTACTAAAAAAAACTCCACAAAACTGTCTATAAATAAGTTTTACAATTATGAAACTTATACCGTAAGATGTAATTACTTATAATATTAATTGTACTCGCTTATGTTATACTCCCTCCGTCCCAGAGGTGTTTTCACCTCTGGGATGGCACAACTTTTAAGAAAAGTAGGGTGTTGTGTAAAGTTATATTATTAAAATAATGAGGTTAGTTGGATTGTGAGGATAAAGTTAAAGTAATAGTTTCCATTTATAGGGTATGAAAACAATTGTGGGACGGACGGAAAAGGAAAGTGTGAAAACAATTATGGGACGGAGGGAGTACACATTTATATTGTGGTATTAATAGTACATCTTGTAGTATCAATATTGGTTACATCTTATAATATTAGTAAGTACATTTTATGATATAAAATTCATATTATTAACAAGAATATTACTCTAAAAAAAATTTAATAAAATATATTTTTTATTTATTTAATTTTATATTCATATACCCTCTTTTCTTTGATTGTATGTTTATCTGTAAATGTTAAGTTGTCTCTTTTCTTTGATTGTGTGTTTATTTGTAAATATTAAGTTGCTTCAAGATGGGAAATATTACTTATGAGACTATTTAAATTACATAGTATTAATTATGGAAAGATTCTTGGAGTATAATATTGTTTTAAAAAAAAATCTTGGTTGACTGCATTGTTTTTTTCCATATTATGGAATTCCCACTTAATTACAATTTAGGTGAGTGTCACATCACAATAATTACATGCCGAAAACGTAATCAAGCAATTGACTTTTTGTATTGTGGGGGAAGATTTTTTGATTGAGCGTGACCTGCATTATATATTGTGGTTGAAAATCTAGATTGCTCTTCAAGATTAGTTTAGAAGCACTCTCTAATCACAAATCTAATTCAAACACATGTCTTATAATAATTATTTGAGCCTGTCCAATCAGTTGAATATTGTCACTTTTATAAA
>JAPKLY010000729.1:20739-143131 GCA_026898435.1 Prunella vulgaris | reverse complement strand
TTTTATAAAATTCTAAATGTAAATTTAGACAATTCGATTTTTTTGATTGGTAAACAAATCGGTCACTGTTCTCTATGCTTATGTATTGGTGAGCTACGTAACCTACCGCCATGTAATAATCTTCTACGGGCTGGTTTGATTCGATGGACAAGATAAATAATTTAAGATAGATTAGACAAGATTATAATATAAAGATTGTTGTTTGTGAGTTAAACAGTATATTTCGATTGATGGATTAAGATAATTTCATTTTGAATGTTTGGATGGTTAGATTAATAGTAAAAAAATATGCAATTAACAATTTTGCCCTCTATATCATAAACAAAAATATAGTGAATTATGGTTCTCCTTTCCAATATAAGAGGAGTATTTTAGTAAAGATAAACACAATGAATTATTATCATACCTATTCCCTAAGGCTCCATTTGGATGGATGAATTTGAAAATGTATTGATTTAAACAAAAATACATGTAAAAAAGCATACATTTTAAGTTAGGAATTATAAAAAGATGGGAGAGAATGAAAAAAGTAAGGAAAGTGAGAGATGAAAGGATGGAGAGGAGGGATTTCACAAATGACATAGGTTTGAAGAGGATTTAGAATTCCTCCATTTTAAACTTAAAATGGAATCTAAGTTGTTAGTACCTTGGTTTAGATTTTGATGTGTGCAAAACAATATGTTTATTTGTTGAATTTGACTAACACTTGTATTGAGGAAATTGGTGTTTGAAACATATAGTTGTAAGTGAAGTCTACAGTTGTGAATTTGATCAATCTAGACCTGACCCTACAGCTGTAAGGTTTCTCTACAGCCGATTTTTGTTATTGATAGGACTCTACAGCTGCAAGGTTGAAGACTCTACAGCTGCAAAGAATCGTTTGAAGATGAAGTACAAGTCAGAAATTAATTGAAGATTAAGAAGACCCTTAAGGACTATTAGTGTATCCTTTGAGCACTCACTAAATTGTACTTAAGTGAAGGTTTTTCCTTTATTCTGGAGGATAATGAAGATTAGTTACAAGGAGGCCAGAATTCTGAAGGAAAGAACATAGTACAATCAGTACTATCCTGTGTGATGGATGAGGACCACCTCACACATGCCTATAGAGAGAGAGGAGCCTTATCTGAATTTCAAATTTTAAATTCCCAACGGATAAGTTACACCACTCAATCTATAAATAGAACAAGTCCTCAGAGGAAGCAATAACAACAACCCTGCGCATACTAGCATTCAACCTAAGCAAGTCTACAGCCAGCATATCCAGAGAGAGAGTTTTTCTGTCTTTATTCTTTGTGATTCATAGGATAGTTGGTTAGGATTTTCTTAGAAAGAATCACACTTTATGTTGTTGTTCCCTTACCTGTTTTTATTTCTACTTAGTGTAGATATCTCTTTGTGAGGTTTGTAAAACTCTTTGTGAGTTGTTGTTCTGAGTGAATAGGGTAGTTTATCTCTTTTTAGAATAGGAATCTGAGTGAACCTAGTTCTAAGGGGGAACTACTTGTACTGATCTTTGTGATCACTTCTTAGTGAATTTGGCACCTGAGTGGTGTAACAGTGGATGTAGGTTGTCTCTTTATAGACACTGAACCACTATAAAACCTGGTCTATTTACTTATTGCTCTTTATATTCCTGCTCCTGCATATTTAATTATCTTGTTAGATTCATCATTGTTTTGAAACCTATAGTGCATAAAACCCTTATGATTTTCACAGAAACTGACTCTACAGCTGTAGACTTTCATAAGTCACTCAACTGTTAAGTCCAGTTTATATTGTTTTTCATTAATCACTCACTTTATTCCGCTGCACATTAGATTATTCTCAATACAATTCTAATTGTGAGAACTGCTCTGATAATTTGTCTACAAGTGATTGTTTATTTTGCAAAATTTTAAACTCTGCAGCTGTAGACTTGCTAATCTACAGTTGTAACCTTTGTGGTTCTGTTTTAAAAATTCTTGTACACTTATTCTTTTAAACTTGAAAAAGGGCTACTGTAAGGTTCTAGAACCCATCCTTTTTTAAAAGTTTGAAAAATCTGATTTTGGACTCATGTCTATTCACCCCCCCCCCCCCTCTAGACCTTGACCACTTTAAGGGACCAACATAAGTATTTGTAAATTCATGGAGAGGGTGGTTATTTGTGTGTGAAATCCATGGATTTCAAATCCACCCATCCAAATGGAGCCTAAGATAATAGTATCTACGGGAAAAATTATTTTTAAGGTCAACAGGCTAGGGGGTTAGCAAAAGGAGGACCGTAAGTTTGCGAGCTGGCAATTTAAGGACCCAACTTTTTAACTTGGCAAATTAAGGACCGCAGCTTTTTAACTTGACAATTTAAGGACCGCAATTTTTTAACTTGTCATCTTTGTTCTTATTTTGTCAGTCTTTCCTTATTTCGCGACCCCTAAGTTATGGTCCTTAAAATAAAAAATTTCTAGCTCTTTTTAACTAATCAAAGGAGGAGCTTGACTTATTTTGTACGTAGCTTGTGTTTCTTTCATATAATTTTTTTTTGGGTCATTAGTGTTTTAGGATGAATATAATTACATGCACCAACCAGTCGAACCGTTAACCGATGCCCAATTCGATTTGATCGTCAATCTTGTTACAAAAATGACTGGTTATGATACAAAAGTACAATTTGTTATTCAAGTTTTCATCAGTCATATATTAGTGACAATACTATATGATATGTAGCTAATTTTTGGCTTGTTATGAAGTCCCACTTTAGCACAAATTGTACTTTATAACAAAGCACAACTAATTTGTACCGAATTGAAGTCCATATCATATTTAATTCAAATTAAAAACATTATTATAGATCAAAGTAGGTAACTAGTAGGGTGAGTATTGAGCTAAGCATTGAAATTTCTCTTTGGTGAGTGCGTCAATGCGTTCAATTGCCTCATCACTAAGATAGTTTCTATAATCCCCAACTTCTCCCTTTCTAAAAAAAGCATTGTACGGAGTTGTAAACCAAGGTGGAGACTCCTCGGACTTATTCACTTCATGGGTTTTTAGTACCTCAATACTGCAACTTCTAACAATCTCTTGCACCTCATTTTCTCCATCAAAGGGACATCCAAGAAACTCACCCAATTTCTTGACATGCCAATGTGGATCATTAATCATATCCTCATAAGTCAAAAACAACACATTGTTTGGCCTCTTCAAGCTGAGCTCTTTGTACCCAATCACATGCTCGTAGTAAGGTCCGGACGGGAAAACTCCACTACAGAACTGGTCGGTAGCCACGTCGAGTGACCACGGCTCGACCTTCCCCATGTTGTGCATCTTGTTAGCGAAATGCCACGTCAACACGAGGGTGTCCTTGGGGTTCCGAGTAACATAGACAACTCGGCAGTTGCACGAATCTAGGGTTTCTTTAAGGAGTTGGTAGGAAATATGGGTGCCAAATATCCGACGTGGTTGATTCACGTCGGATTGAAACACACTCGGCGGCTCATCCGAGTGTGCATAAACTTGTACTTCCAAGAAGGGAACCAATTCATGGGGATGGTCTAGGGTTAGTCTGTGTTTCGATGATCGATTGACGATGGCGAAAAGGAGAGATTTTAGCCAAGTGGTGCCTGTTTTAGGGAAAGAGGCCAAGATCACATCACTAGGAAGTGGCTTGAAATTCTTAATCACTCTTTTGATAGGTTTGATAAATTGAGGCAAATGCCAAAAATCTCCCAGTTGGAAAAGACAATCGTCTCCCCACCATGTATCTTTTGGGAGAGAAGATAGCTCCATGTTGAACTCGTAATTCTCCATTGGATTGGATTATTTAAATTACAGCTTAATGATGGATGAATGGCATAATTTGCAAAGTTAGGACACTTTTATAGAGCTGAGAAGAGGGTCTTTTTTTAATTGGAAAATGAAAACTCTTGCACTTTAATCGTAGGGTGGAGGTTAGGATTCGGCCACAAGGGAGGGAAGTAAACTATTGATTAGGGTAATAATTATATCATTATATGTTTATTTGAGCACGATATCTTGTGATTAATGTGCATTATTGATCCTATTGGATGATAAATTGCTACACTCACCCTTGTTTTGAGAAAGTGTGATATTATAGTCAAAGTCGGTCGCTAATCGATCGCTAATTTTCGTTCGGTAATTCGCGTATATTTTGTAGTGTGAAGTGGAAAGGTGAAATGAACCCATTCAAGAGAGAAGGAGAGTCTCGGATGCCAAAGGAAGGACTTTTCAAAGCGTACAAGTGTCAACAGAACAAGTCGGAAACGAAGAGGCGGAAGTTGGCCTTTGCTTGAGCGGCACTTACACTCAGCTCAAGCGGCAGTCATTCCTTGGTCGAGTGAAAATCAAGCTGCCTCCACGATACTGCACAGCTCGACCAAGCTTACCGAGCGGCAGTCCATCTTTGGTCGAGCGGTTGCTCGAGCGGCCACTCGGAGGGGAATTTTTAAGGGTGGTTTTGTCATTTCACTCTTCTATTTAAGGGCAATCATGTCATCTCGTTTGGACATCTATATATAGGCTTGAATTTAGATTTTAGAGGGACTTTTAATAATTTTACAATCTTAGAATTAGAGAGGAAGTTAGTGAGAAGTTACTTGTTGGTGAAATTTAGATTTTAGATTTCATTTTCGCAATTACTTTCGATCCATCCATTGGATTTTTGATCCGAGCATACCATTAGCTTCCCCATTGAATTCTCTATGATTGTACGGTAGGATTTTGCATTTCACATTGTGGATTGAAATTTGCTAGATAGAGGTAGATTGTTATTTTCTTCATACTTGATCAAAATTGGTAAGCTTTTCTATTATTCTACTTTCTTGTCTTTAGAAATGTTCTCTACAAGCTTAATTGTTGTTTTTCTTCATCAATTTGCCATGGGCTAACCTTTTTGTGCATTGGGTTATGGAAATTGTGGGGTAATTGAATTTCTTGTGCTTTTAATACTAGTATAAGTTAACTATGCGTATGAATTCTCTATTTTAATGATTTCTAGAGTCTTTAGTGTATGCTCTTTGATGTTTTGATCTTTAATTGAGTTGGTAATATATGAGAGTTGAGTTGATTCAATTACGATTTAAATTGACAATTGTGCACACCAAGTGTTTGAGTTTTTGTTTCATTGACAATGAGAATTGCATGAATCCAAGAACTAGTTAATTGGAGTATTAGGTGTTTAAGTGAGGATTTAGACACTTGATAGAGTCTTAAGATTTGATTTGTGCACTTAGTGACACTCGTGCGTGCTAGAAAATACAAGTAGTTTGATAACACCATAACTGAAATACCTCAATGCCCTCACCCCAACTTGCTCACTTGTCTAAGTAATAGATAACATTTAATTTTCTTGCATAAGTATCTAAAAACCAAGACATTGCAATTAAAATTCATTTGTTAATTTCTTTGATAAACATACAAACCATTGCATACCAATTAGTATGTTCTAGGGTTCGATATTTTAACTTGGTCACTTACCATACATAAACGATCACGTGCACTTGCGTGTTGCGATTAGAATTTAGGCAAACAACTATTAAATGAGATGAAAAATATTTCAATTAAACATCAATATGGCTTGTTCTATATATTACATTATCTAGATAAATGACACGTATACAGTGTAATTCGTTGAGAAAAAAGTTTTTTGGTCCCATAACTTATTGAGTGTCCGAGTTTGGTCCCAAAATTTTTTATTCTTAAATTTTAGTTCCACAACTCTTTAGGTTTGTCCAATTTTGATCTCATTTTTACCGAAAAAGTAAAAATAATATTATCTTTTGCCATGCACGGCGCACATGGTGTTTGAATTTGGAACTTCCCAACATCCTTGATGATATTTTATTATTTTTATTAGTGTTTCAGTAATATAGAAAAATAAGTAAAAATATACAAAATGAAAAATAAATTGATTACTTGGCGGCCACGTCAACAAGAGTATCAAAAAATCCTAAATTCAACCACTACATGCGCCGTGCATGATAAAAAATTATATTATTTACACTTTTTTTTGGTAAATATGGGACTAAAATTGGACAAACTGAAAGAGTTATGGACCAAAATCAAATAGTCAAAATTTTTGGGATGAAAAGCGGGCACTCAATAAGTTATGGTACGAAAAAATATTTTTTTATCCCTAAGATGTTGCATTGTATTATTATAGGAAGAAAAATACTAATTGAATTGGTAATATCGGTGGTTAGAAGAGAGTGATGTGCGTAATTCCATATTGGTGAGCTACGTAACCTACCGCCACGTAATAATCTTCTACATATATTCCACACACTATATTTATAATTTAAGAATTAGCCCACACTAATTAATTGTACCGGTCCACAGCAAGTAACTTTCATAAACATTAGTGACTTTTTCTAATTTTCTGTCGGTCCTGTCTAAAAGCAAGTCGAACATTTTTCACTTGAGTTAGTTTTGTACGAGACTGTTAGACAGCTACATGAGATATGAATTGGATATAATTCATTATCACATTGATAGAGAATAGGTGTTGAATCATATTGTCTCATGTCATTAGACAGTCTCGCATAAATTTTTGTCTTAAATTTTTATTGGGACCAGAGAACAAAGCATTCTTACCAACAGCAGGGCATGCAATAGAGTCTACTGGAAATTTGAGACTCTTCATTAGTTCTTGATTTTATATTTTCAACTCTCATCCCCCAATTATCAAGGTCGATCAAGTAATAGATATTAATTATTCTTTTTAGTTTTCGACACTTTTGATTTCAAGAGAATAAGTGCATTGCAGCTTTAATCCTAAAAGAATGGGTAAAATTTCAATTTGCTACGACTGTGGTTTTGGTCCTCTTGATTATTAAAATTTAATTCTAGTTATTTATCTTTCGAAAAAAATTGATTTTTGTCTTTTTCTTTAAAAAAAATAGATTTTCTTCCTTAATCTTTATAAAATATTTGATTTTAATCCTTTATCTTTCCAAAAAAATTTGATTTTCATCCTTTTTGAAGATAAATGACTAAAATTAAATTTTAGTAGTTAGAGGACAAAAATTAAATGCTGAAAGATAAAAATGAAAAAACTATTTCTCCACACACACACACACACATATATATATATATATATATATATATATATATAATTAAGCAGTGCCATAAACAAATAAATTAGTACAGATTTTATAGAGGATGGACCCAATAGATCACTCAATCTTAGTACAATCTACACTAAGAGAGACATCAGTGTCATCATGATAAGTAAAGAAGCACATCTCAAGAGCTTTCATAGTCAAACTACTCTGCTTCACATGGTGATACGTAATATGTATTTTAATTAACGAGCAAATATATGTTTTTATGAGAGTGTGTTTATTTATACCTTAGGTTTAAACTATAAACTTATCTATCCGTCCAAAACATGCATATTTTTTGCAGTAGATAATTTTATCCTTTAAACCAAACACATTCTTAAATGAGCGTGCAGGATTATTTTATTACATAGACATAGTAGCAACTGCAAGAAGAGGAATTGCTCGATGCACCGCAAGCCCACCGGTCTCACTCATGTCCAAATCTTTTCCTTCGGCACCATTAGGCAATTTCCAGTCAAATTTCTGCACTAGATTTGCCAACAATAATTCAACGGTAGCGACGCTATACGTCATACCAGGGCAACGTCTTCGTCCACCCCCGAACGGTATTAACTCAAAATTCGAGCCTTTAAAGTCCACCGAGGATACCAAGAATCTCTCGGGCCAAAACTTTTCTTGTTCGTCCCAAGTTTTTTGATCCCTTCCAATGGCCCAAACATTGATCATCACAATCATTCCCCTTGAAATGTCGTACCCTTTTATTTTCACGTCTTCGCGTGCTACTCGAGGTACTAATAATGGGACTGGTGGTTGAAAACGGAGAGTTTCCTTAATAACAGCTTTCAAATAGTGCATTTTATCCAAATCATCGTCCGTTATCTCGTCTTTGTCTTTAACGATCTCTCGCACCTCGTTTTGCAATTTCTCCATCACTGTGGGGTGTCGTAAGAGTTGTGCCATCGTCCACTCCATAGTTGTGGATATGGTATCAGTCCCACCTGCAAGTGCATCCTGCATACATCTGCTTATGTTAAAAAAGGATAAAATTCATGAGGACAAATTCTCATGGGATCATTTTTGCAATTTACCCGCTTATGTTGCATAGCCCTCTTATAAAAGGTACTAAGAGAGTTAAAAATCAATATCGTCCCATAGTTTTTTGAGTTTTTTAATTAGTTTCATAAGTTACCCATTCGTCCCGACTTTGGTTTTATTTTTGCCGAAAAAAAAAAGAAACAAGGCCGTATAGTCTCACGTCTTTTTGCACCGTACGACGTTGTTTAGGATTTTCGATGAAAATAGGATCAAAATCGAACAGATTTCTAAGTGTTGGGACTAAATTGCAAATTCCCAAAAAGTTTGGGACATTTTATGGAAATTTTCAGAGTTGTGGGAAGACTTTTAAATCTCACATATTACAAGAAAGAAAAAGCAATGGGAGGATGATCAAGGAACTATTTGTATCTTTTATGGATTCAAGTTTTTGTAGTCTTACAATTTGTCATAAATTTAAACTTGATCTGTATAAATTATATATTTTAATATTGGTTCTATAAGTAGAGAAATATTTTGCTTTTGTCCTTTTACAAATATGTAAGTTTGTAAAATGACAAAATCAAAATATTTTTAAACTTACAAGACCAATATAAAAATATGTAATTCCCTACAACCAAATATTACACTTCTTAACAACCAGTTACCGAACTAAAATATTGAACAATAGAAAGTTAGAGCACAAAATTCAATTTGTGATAGTCGAGAAAAAATGGAATCGGACCAACTTACATGCCTAAAAAAGCAATTCTCCTAAAAGTTTCAAACATTTCAAATATTGAACTATATATGTGTTAAGACGTACTGGAGAATAAAATATTTTTTTGGTCCCATAACTTATTGAGTGTCCGCTTTTGGTCCCAAAAATTTTAAATTTTTGATTTCGATCCCGTAATTCTTTGTATTTTTCCAATTTTGATCCCAAAATTTTTTTCCCATAACTCTTTCTATTTGTACAGTTTTGGTCCCATTTTTATTGAAAAAGTAAAAATAATAATATTTTTTGCCAAGCACGGCGCACATGATAGTTGAATTTGAAATTTCCATCATCCTTGCTGTTATTTTATTATTTTTATTAGTGTTTCAGTATTATAGAAAAATAAATAAATAATACAAAATAAAAAAAATTAATCATTTGGCACCCAGGTCAGCAAGAGTGCCGAAAACCCCAAATTAAATCACAACATGCGTTGTGCATGAAAAATGATATTATTTACACTTTTCGCTAAAAATGGGACCAAAATTGGACAAATCAAAAGAGTTACGGGACCAAAATCAAAATTTTAAAAATTTTGAACCAAAATCGGACACTCAATAAGATATAGGACCAAAAAACCACTAATACAGATTTACACTTAGAGAACTCTTTTGTTCTAATAAGAGTTCTCTAAGAGACAGCTATCTAAGTCCAAAGTCACTTAGAGAGCTGTTATTAACAGCTCTCTAAGTGGGAGGTTTACTTAAATAGCTGTTAATAATAGCTCTCTATGTGGAAGGTTTACTTAGATAGTTTTCTCTTAGAGAGCTCTTATTAGAACTCTCTAAGTGTAAATGTGTATTAGTAAAACTTTTTATCTCAGACTTACAATAACTATTGATTTGATGCCCTCCCTTCCAACGGAGACCTCATCACTGTCCTCATTTTGAATTCGAAGCATAATATCAACAAAGTTTTCGCCATCTTTTTCATCGAAAGACTTCTTCTCCTTCCGAATTTTGATCCGTTCTTGAATCATATCCTCCAGGAAATCATCCATCTCTTTAGCAATCCTATCCAACCTCTCATCAAAACCACTAACACGATCAATCCAACCTAACCACGGAATGAAGTCACTAACACTAATAGTCCCCAACAACTCCATCACCTCAATCAGCAATAACGTGAGTTTCCTTCCTTTGCAAGACTCCCTACACTTGCTGCCGAAAGCCGATCTCGAAATTAAATCGTTAGGGAACTAAGCAAACATCTCACTCAAATTCACAGGGCCCGAAGATTCCCTAATCTTTTTCACCAAAAGGGCTGTTTCTTCCTCTCTAATGAAACGAAAATATCGAACCCTTTTGTTGCTCAGCAGCTGAAGGACTAAAATGCCCCTCAGCTTCTTCCAGTATTCGCCGTAAGGCGAAAACGTTATGTTTTTGCAGCCGTAGAGGAGTCGCCTGAAAGCCTTGTAATGCGGCCTATCACCGATGGTGGTATCGTGAGTTTTCATGACTTCGCGGGCAGCATCAGATGAGGAGACGACAAGCACCGGAACACTGCCGAAGCGAAGAAGCATGATCGGGCAGTGTTTTCGGGCCATGGATTGGAGACTTTTGTGAGGCAATGGACCAAGCTGGTGGAGGTTGCCGAGTATTGGTAGCTTAGGTGGTGATGGGACCGCAGCTTTTTAACTTGACAATTTAAGGACCGTAATTTTTTAACTTGTCATCTTTGTTCTTATTTTGTCAGTCTTTCCTTATTTCGCGACCCCTAAGTTATGGTCCTTAAAATAAAAAATTTCTAGCTCTTTTTAACTAATCAAAGGAGGAGCTTGACTTATTTTGTACGTAGCTTGTGTTTCTTTCATATAATTTTTTTTTGGGTCATTAGGGTTTTAGGATGAATATAATTACATGCACCAACCAGTCAGAACTGTTAACCGATGCCCAATTCGATTTGATCGTCAATCTTGTTACAAAAATGACTGGTTATGATACAAAAGTACAATTTGTTATTCAAGTTTTCATCAGTCATATATTAGTGCACAATACTATATGATATGTAGCTAATTTTTGGCTTGTTATGAAGTCCCACTTTAGCACAAATTGTACTTTATAACAAAGCACAACTAATTTGTACCGAATTGAAGTCCATATCATATTTAATTCAAATTAAAAACATTATTATAGATCAAAGTAGGTAACTAGTAGGGTGAGTATTGAGCTAAGCATTGAAATTTCTCTTTGGTGAGTGCGTCAATGCGTTCAATTGCCTCATCACTAAGATAGTTTCTATAATCCCCAACTTCTCCCTTTCTAAAAAAAGCATTGTACGGAGTTGTAAACCAAGGTGGAGACTCCTCGGACTTATTCACTTCATGGTTTTTTAGTACCTCAATACTGCAACTTCTAACAATCTCTTGCACCTCATCTTCTCCATCAAAGGGACATCCAAGAAACTCACCCAATTTCTTGACATGCCAATGTGGATCATTAATCATATCCTCATAAGTCAAAAACAACACATTGTTTGGCCTCTTCAAGCTGAGCTCTTTGTACCCAATCACATGCTCGTAGTAAGGTCCGGACGGGAAAACTCCACGACAGAACTGGTCGGTAGCCACGTCGAGTGACCACGGCTCGACCTTCCCCATGTTGTGCATCTTGTTAGCGAAATGCCACGTCGACACGAGGGTGTCCTTGGGGTTCCGAGTAACATAGACAACTCGGCAGTCGCACGAATCTAGGGTTTCTTTAAGGAGTTGGTAGGAAATATGGGTGCCAAATATCCGACGTGGTTGATTCACGTCGGATAGAAACACACTCGGCGGCTCATCCGAGTGTGCATAAACTTGTACTTCCAAGAAGGGAACCAATTCATGGGGATGGTCTAGGGTTAGTCTGTGTTTCGATGATCGATTGACGATGGCGAAAAGGAGAGATTTTAGCCAAGTGGTGCCTGTTTTAGGGAAAGAGGCCAAGATCACATCACTAGGAAGTGGCTTGAAATTCTTAATCACTCTTTTGATAGGTTTGATAAATTGAGGCAAATGCCAAAAATCTCCCAGCTGGAAAAGACAATCGTCTCCCCACCATGTATCTTTTGGGAGAGAAGATAGCTCCATGTTGAACTCGTAATTCTCCATTGGATTGGATTATTTAAATTACAGCTTGTTGATGGATGAATGGCATAATTTGCAAAGTTAGGACACTTTTATAGAGCAGAGAAGAGGGTCTTTTTTCAATTAAACATCAATATGGCTTGTTCTATATATTACATTATCTAGATAAATGACACGTATACAGTGTAATTCGTTGAAAAAAAGTTTTTTTATCTCATAACTTATTGAGTGTTCGCGTTTGGTCCCAAAATTGTTTATTCTTAAATTTTAGTCCCATAATTTTTTAAATTTATCCAATTTTGGTCTCATTGTTACCGAAAAAGTGAATATAATATTATCTTTTGTCATGCACGGCGCACATAGTGGTTGAATTTGGAACTTTGCAACATCCTTGATGATATTTTATTATTTTTTATTAGTGTTTTAGTAATATAGATAAATAAAAAAAATATAAAATGAAAAATAAATTGATTATTTGACAGCCACGTCAGCAAGAGTAACAAAAACCCCCAAATTTAACCACCACATGCGCCCACATGCGCCGTGCACGACAAAAAATGATATTATTTACACTTTTTGGTAAATATTGGACAAACCAAAAGAATTATGGGATCAAAATTGAGTAGTCAAAATTTTTGGGACCAAAAGCGGACGCTCAACACGTTATTGGACAAAAAAAAAATTATCTCTCAGATGAAAAAATACTAATTGAATTGGTAATATCGGTGGTTAGAAGAGAGTACTGTACATATATTTGACTTGAATTGCCCATATACATTAATAACAAGGGCAGTTACGTATCTAAGAAGTTAACCTGAAATTTATAAAATAATAAGTCGGGCCTTATTAAGTCTTTAAGTACAGGTAGGATCATCCGCCGAACTAATTTAGTACTTGCGTACATCCTTAGGGCAAATTAATATTTTAGGGTACGTTTGTTTTTTTATTAAGGGGGTCGTGGGAAGTCATGACTTTGAAATCCCGAGATGTGAAAACCTTGATGAATAGTAAAAGTGTGTGTTTGTTTTGGAATTTTAGTAGGATAGGATGTTACTTTATGTCAAATCAAAGTGTGATAATGATTGATTTTATAGGTATAATAATAGGTATTTTATGAGTGTTGTGTTGGAAAGAGTAATAATAGGTTTAATAGGTATTTTTAGGTGTGGATTGAGTTTGGGATGTGAAATCCGGATGTTACATCCCAAACTCGTGTAGAGACGTGATCGCAAAGTCCTACGTCCATCCGTACTAGTCCCAAAACAAACATACCCTTAGGAACTTATCTTGGAAAAGGCAACATGAGGACCATAATTTTTTAGGTAGGTTGGCAATTTATGGATGGTAACTTTTAAAAGTAGTGAGTAAAAATCAGTCCGAATAAATTCAAATTGTGCCCATCATTTGGACTTAATTTTGGAATTTGGAATGAATGCAGGTTGATTCAATTAGCTCTTTTTTAAAGCTTTTTGCACAGCATCTTGGCCTATGGCCACTCGGAATCGGAACAGTTATATTGAGGGGATTGTGGCCAAGTACTTGATCTTATTCTATATCTCCATTATTTTCTCTTGCTTCGAAAGATTCTTCCTCTATCTTGAGCAGTTGACAAGTTTAACTTGACGGAGAGCATTAATATGAAAAATCTCTAAACACTTAGCTCTCAAAAATATTTATCGTGTGTACACGGCTCAAGTTCTCAAAAATGGAACTTTCCGTAGAATATCAAATAATTATTTTTCAATAACCTGTTCTCGCGACGGACATTCGAGATCGGAGTAAAGCGGGTGAAGACACCGGGTTAGGGGGCTCATTTGTTCAATTATGGGTGCACGAGATGGGTGACACCGGTGGTGGTGGTGGTCAAATTCGAATATGATTATGGTGGGTTGTTGTTATGATATAGAGTATGGCGGTGAGACAGGACGTGGGCGTGGACTGTGGTGGTGGTGGTGGCGGCGGCATTGTGCGATATCCCTTTGGATAATGAGCAGGGGACTAATGGAGATATCCCAATCCTTTTTACTCAAGTCCTGCAAAAACATGTGAAAATTTTCTCTTGCAGAGGAGGAATCAGCAAGCTAATTTCACACAAGATCCTCCATTTCAACAAGTTTTCACCTCTTACTCTCATTTAAAATTTCACACATTTTATTGAGGTGCTGAAGGAGAGTCTAAAACTCCTCTGTTCTAGCCGCTCTCTCATTCATCAAGCCCACGAAATCTCGATTTCACCACGACGGTTAGGGGCGATTTTCGATGCATGGTGATGCCGAAAACTTCCGTCATATCAAGATCTCCGGCTCGAATCCCCGGAGGAAGCTCCCAATCAAAACAGTGAAGAAGTTGAGCCAAGCCAAGCTCCACAGTTGCAGAACCAAAACTAATCGCAGGACAACTTCTTCGACCAGCGCCAAACGGTATCAACTCAAAATCCTGGCCCTTAAAATCAACATCAGAATTCACAAATCTCTCCGGTTCAAAGATCTCCGGGTTTTTCCAGGACTCCGGGTCCCTCCCGACGGCCCAAGCGTTGACGAAAACCCGGGTTTTTTCAGGAATGGCCAACCCGTTTATCGCGATTTCTTGCATGGATTCTCGGGGGAGTAGCACTGGAGCAGGGGGATGTAATCTGTAGATTTCTTTGATCACAGCTTTCATGTAGTGTAAGTGAGGGAGATCGGATTCTGAAACATATTTTTTTCCTCCCACTATGTTTCTTACCTCGGATTGAACTTTTTCTAGGATTCTTGGATGGGTAATTAGCTCTGTCATACCCCAGTCTAGTGTGATGAAGGTTGTATCTGTTCCTGCAGCAAACATGTCCTACAAAAAATATTGAAAAATCCTTCAGCAAGTAGTCGCGGGATGGCAGCGGGTCGGGTGTGGGCACAGAATATATTCGAAAACTTTTGCACTGTGTTTTAAGGCCCAATTTTTTTAGGATACTAGTTAGCAAAAATATGACAATTTTTTTCTTAAGCGGCAAATTGAAGATAATAACTTTGAAATACGTTCTATAACATCAATTTTTACCTGAAAAACCACCTGTTTATGAGAGTGTAAAATAGCATACTCTGTTTTTAAAAAATTTATTTACTTTCTTTTTAGTTCGTTCACAATATTTTGATTATTTAAAAATAAAAATATTTTTTTAAAATATAAACCTACAAAATTTTAATCTCTCAATGACCATCCTCCGCATTTAACTTATTACTATATCAATTTCTGTATTTAAAGGAATCACAGATAAAAGTATTAAAATTTTAAAATATTCATATTCCCCGATATTAAACAGATAAAATTCTAAACAAAAAATGTACATTGTACACATTTTTATATATCCAACATCTCAATCTATGCTACTTGCAAGTTGCGTACAAAGACACGAGTCTGTGTAAGTCGGCAGAGGTCTTATGATAAGGTGGTCACATGTGTACCCATCAATATCTAAGTATGTAGAAATTTATTATATCATAATATGTTGTTTTTTGTGTAATGGAAAATTAAAATAAATTAAATAATTTTATATATTTTTATAAATTTAAATTTTTAGATGATATGAAATATTAAAGCCCAGATTCAATCAACGTTCTGAAATATATTATCTCATCTTTTTATAAATTTGGGTTTCTAGAAAAGTTAATTTTTGAGTGATTTACATATAGGTTTAAAAAAGTCACTCTATTTACAAATTGGTTCATAATATTTGCACAGAAGTACATTTTTTTCTACACAAAACCAATTTGTAAATAATGTCAATTTTGTGCACCATTTTATAATTTTCCCTTAATTTTTTCAATTTAAAGTTAGTAAAATTATTTACAAAATACAAACTATTTTAATAATTAATTTATAATATAAAATTTATATCAATATATTTCTCAAGTAATATTATTATATAAATTTAGTGATATTGATCATTACACTTATAAATTAATATTACAATGTAAAATATTAATAATATTAGTTTATAGTATTTTTAAACAAAGTTTGTGGTGACAGTCTTTCTGACCATACTTAATTTACAAATTTAATATATGTTAAGTAGAATAAAAACTGATTTCCCTGATAAAGTTTGTTAAATTTTCCTAATCGGTATGTCATTGACATCGTATATTAGAGATAGTAGAACATAAATGACTTAAACAAAACAATAAAAAACACTAACCAAGAGAATTGCTTTCACATTATCCATGGTGAGAGGCATCTCACCATCTCCATCCCGCTGCAATTCAAGCAAGATATCCACAAAATCCTTCTGCCCAAATTCGTCCCGACCCGAACTCAATTTCTCCTCGATCACTCCACTAAACAGCTTATCGAATCGCTCGAAAGCCCGAACAAGCCTTGCCCGGTGCCCTGTCACATGATGCAAAAATCCCATTGAAGGAAAAAAATCCCCAACCGAAAATCCCCCAAGCAATTCTTGATACTCATCAAGCATCTCCTGAAACCCTAACCTCTCATACTCTCCACCACCGGAAAAATCCCTCCCGAACACCACGCGGCAAAGAACGCCATTGGCGTACAGGTTAAGCAGCCTCGTTAGGTTAACACGAGCCGAGCTCAGCTCGTCCACACGACAGACGAGTCGAGCCGACTCTTCCTCCCTCACGCGCCCGTAAGACTGGACTCTCTTCGAGCTAAACAGCTCCAGCATGCAGATTTTCCTCGCGTTCCTCCAGTGGGGCCCGTAAGGAGCAAAGGCGATGTTGGTGCGGTTGTAGAAGAGGATTTTTGCGGCGTATATTTCGGGTCGGGTCGCGAGGGCGAGGTCGTGGGTCTTCAAGGCTTCTCTTGCGGTCTCTGCGGATGAGAGAACGACGGTCGAGATTTGTCCGAGCTGTAAGTGGAAGATGGGGCCGTATTTCTTGGCTAGGGAGGAGAGAGAGAGGTGGGGGTGGCGCCCAAGCTGATGGAGATTGCCAATTATGGGTAGCTTTGGAGGGCCTGGTGGTTGGTTTTTACCATTTTTGTGTTTGGAGTTGTTGTTTGATAGATATTTTAGAGAGAGAAGGAGGAAGATAGATGCAGTTAGTATTGGGAGTAGGAAGCTCTCTTCAATGAAGTTTTTTGAATCCATTGATATTTCTAAGGCTAATTAACACTAGTGTGAGTATATATATATATATATGTGTATGAGATAAGGTCAAAATATACTCATAAATTATAAATTGATTCACTTGAAATTTTAAATTTATAAACAAGGTCAAAATTTAAATATAAATATCTATCCTCTTTCTTTCTTATTATCAAATTTCAAAATATGAAAATCTCTCTCCCACCCACTCTATCTCTATCTTTAATTGTTAATTATTATATTATAACATTTGATTTTCAGTGTTATTTTGATTGTGTTGTGGTTCAAGTGGGAATTGGAGTTGGAATTGAAAAATAGAGGGGTGAGGATTATATATATGTTTATTGGTGGGTCTAAATTTATTGAAAAAATTCTATTTTATTTAAAAATTTAAATTTATAAAAAGATATGAATATATATATTTTTTTAATATTTTACCTCATTTATGTACCGACTCTCAATATTTTTTGGGGAGATTCAATAAAAACCACTATTACATTATTGTGTTCACAGATTATCATTCTATTTGGATGTGTTTTATTTAATGAATAAACTAATTTATTCCACCATAAACATACATGTTTCGACGAGATAGATTAGTTTATCTATATAACAAAACATATCCTTTACGAAAAACATAAGTCCAATTTCATCCAATAAGGCTTATATATTTAGCAGGATTTATTTCTCTCATGTTGTTTATGGAGTTCTGCACAAGGGTGAGTATATCCGATGGAATAAGGGCTGAGTATGTCCCGTGCACGTCTCCTAATTATGGTGTGGAAATATTTTTCATATACCGGTGTGCAGCTAGCAAAAAATAAAATTAATTCGAGATTTCAAGAATCAAGTATATTAAGTATTGCAAACAATTAGATCGTACTAATTACATGAGTTGTGTATATTATGAAATTCAAAATACTTTTAAATAATAAAAAATATTCACTTACATTTTCAAATAAAAATAACTATATTTTTTTTATTTAAAACAACTGTTACTATTAAAAATAAATTTGATTCTTATTCCTACAGCCTTGAGCAGATCCAAAATTCTATCACAATTTCATAAAAGTTTGATATACACTACAGGAAATTTGCCTTTTAACAACGAATTTTTTTCGTTGTTAATCAATAAAATTACATTTACTAACTGATTAGTAACAGATTTCCAACAAAAAATTTCAGTTGTTATTCAGCTCATTGCTAAATTTACCAACGGAATAGCAGTCTGTTAGTAAAATATACCAACAAATTACCAACAGATTACAAACAGAAAAAAAATATTACCATAAATGATCAATCTATTGGCAATCCGTCAAAAAATCGGTTAGTAAACATAATCCGTTGGTAAATTCATGTTTTGAACAGTTAAAAATCTCTTGGTAATTTGTTGATAAATTCCGTTAGTAATCCATTAGTAAATATATATGTTGGTAATCCGTTGGTAATATTTGTTAATAATTTGTTACTAATTTATTACTAAAGCTTGACAAATCCTAACAAAACTTGTTAGTAATTGCTAAATTTTCTTAGTAATCTGTTGGTAATTTTTTTAAAAAAATTAATTTAATATTTTGCCCCTAATATAAGCTTTTTATCCTGCTTTTCAAAATATATAATAAACTAAAGCAATAAAAAGTCCATATTTATCCAAAAACTTATAACATAAACTTTAAATTCAAAACTCACTATTTCATTGTTCATTACTTTACTCTAACAATAAACAATAAGTTATAATTTCAATCTCTATTCAAAGACAAAGGAAAATTAAAATAAGCAGAATTTCTAAGTGTTACTTTCATCCGAATCATCGTCACGAGGCTGATCTCGTAAAGTTAGAGTCTGAGGCATTTACACGCTACACTAGAAGGCGTATTATTATGACAATAAAACCCACCTAAATACCTTCACTGATCCTTAATGGTACCACTGAACTGGGCAAACTTTTCACAGAAGCAGGCAAGTATCTGGCTGAGACTTGAGCTGTTGTTTGGCTTGCTGTTGAGACTAGTAAGCATGAGCCGTCAACACACGATCCAACAGTTCTTGAGGCACAGACTCCCCCCGTCTCTGCTGTGGAGACATTCTTGCCTTATGGACCAATGTTTTCCACTTATCCTAGTCGCACACAGCGAGAGAGACGTTTCAGAACATATAAGCCGTAGACAAAAGCACAGGGGTAATGTAGAGCAGCAGACGGAGTTTCAGAGTTTAAGGACAGAGACAACCTTCCAGACATAAAAAAGTAAATAACATGTCTAAATAATGGAGCAACTACTCGTTCAAACTAAAGATAGCAAGATATATTGGTTCTTCAATGAAATGTTGTAATGCATTTCTCATAAGATGATAGAAAGAAAACATGCAAGAAGAATATGAATGTCCAGCTAGTTCCGAATTCAGCACATGATTACCTCTGCTGTCAAATGTGGCAGGCAATATAACCAAAGATTGTCAAATTGATACCTCTGTGCTACAAAAATACCCTGATTCATTTCGAATATATTATGCTGACAATCGTGGATGGCCCATAATCCTGATGAGAGCCATCGAAATTAGCAGGATTGAAAAAGGATAAAGGTACACGGGTAGCAATTCTAAATATGTACAGTTGGGACACAGAATTCATACCTTGAAAAACTTGATACTGCAAGAACAAGAATAACAAGAGTTAATACTATCGCTAACAAAATGCACGACGAAAAGGGTAAGTAGATTCATTCAATATGGATAAGCACCTTTCAAGAGGATTATGCCTTCCACGAGTCAAATCAATCCAAACATTGCTAACCACTACATCCTCCTCTCTAATGGCCACTCCATTTTTCTATATAACAAAAATCTAATATAAAATATTAAAAAAGCAGAAATTTTCCAGGAAAAAGCCAAAAGAACACGTGTATAATTATCTAAAGCATTCATGGACTACCTGTGCACAAATGATATCTTGAGCAGTGACTTCCTTATAATTCTCCAATTTGTCCTTTGGGACAGCATACTCATTACAGAACTAAAATATCAAAATGAAACACAGGAGTGATACATTAAAAGGCCTGCTAGTCATTAATGTACTTAAATTTATGAAACCTGATATAAATCCCTGCGGTGAATGCAACAGATCAAATCCCTAGCTAGATTCCTTTAGTTCTTGGTCTGGAGCTGTCTCAATGGTCTTGATTATCTAACTATAGCAGAGAAAGCAAATATCTCAATAGTGCAGTAAGCATTTATTTATTAGTAATATAAACTGCAGAGATCCCCAAGCTTCCAATCTATGTGAGATGCTATCCGTAGATAACCATTAGCACTCACCAAGGCATCTACAAGCATTAGCTCTATAGCCTAAAAAATTGCCAAGTTTCCGTGGTTCTCATCTAATGAAAAAGCAACCAAGACATGGAACACATAATATAGACAGCAGAACTGGAGTTTATTATGCGGATATCAAAACTCCACCTGCAAACAAGTCCAAAGCTCCACAAAACTTGAAGCCCCATTGATGCAATTAAGTAGCTGAATAAGCAAATATTTCACATAAGTTAGAAACCAGGTTTCTTGAATTATATTGACATTCCAAAAGGTGACAAAAAAGAAACCGTGTTAACGTCTTAACAGTGTCCAAGCTATCAATTTCAGAAACAAAATTAGCATAACAGTCTCTAACTCTATTATCAATGGAGCAAGAAATATCAACACAATGTTTGAGGTTCCTTTCACATTGTACACTTGTCAATCTAAAATGGTGCTCATCAAATCCTCTTTGATGATTTTGTACACCGTATGACAACTTGAAGAACCACATGCATTAAATTGTATGAACCTTTTTGTCCAAATCAACTCAAACATTGTTAACCCCACAAGTTTCCTAAAACATTCAACAAGTTACCAAAAACAGAAATTCCCCTGATTTTGTCCTTTTGGAACTCCTCAACTAAAGAAAAAAAAAACTAATTCAAAAAGAGCAAAAACACCTTACACATTCTTTTCAACATAGAACACCTAATAAAAGAAGAAATTCTTTGAGCAATTGAAATTAAAAAAAAAATTTTACCAAAAGGCAGTAGTAGTAGAGAAGCCAGAAGCAGAGGCCATGACCGCAATTGAAGCAGCTGCAAGCACACACTGCCAATCCTCAATATCAGCCCACTTTTCTTCCCTGGACTCCCAAATAACTCCTTCATCTCTCCTCCTTTCTCTCTCTCTCTATATCTATGTAATTCTGTATGTATATCCAATTGGGGAAACCAAGAGAAAACAAGGAATCAAATATATATATATACACAATTAATCAGCACAATATACAATAATAATTTACAGGAAGCTGGAATTTGAAATTTCACCGTGAAAACAAGGATAGAGAGGGATGCAGAGGACGAACAATGGAGGGCCACAAATTAATAATAATATCTGTAGATTTAAGAAGTCAAAACAAATGACAATTTGAGCCAGAACAGATTCACCAATAAATATACAAATCATCACCCACCAAATTCGAAATAAAATTACAAAATAAATCATGAAATTATACACCGATTATAAATTCAACACCCGAACAGAAACCATACCAACAAATTGGGGGAAACAGGAGTGTGCTACGCTAACTGATAGTAATCTCCACGGAATCTATCGGGATCGAGGCAGGCAATGGCGTTGAGAGCGTATATAATTCCAGGAATGTACCTCAAGATAGTCAACACCAAAAAATTCCACCTGCAAATTAGAAGACTTACACTCGAGAGCGTGGCTAAGGCTTTACTTTAAGGTAAATGACACATGCGCTGAACGCCGCCATTGGACACAGCCGATGAACGCGCAGATGGCGCCGGAGCAAACGAAAAATTCAAAAATTCGTTAATGAATTCTGAGAAGGTATCTAGGTTTTTCACGATATCACAATTAGAAAGTAATGATTTCTTTTTTTTTTTTTTTCAAGAGAAATTAATTAGGAGAAAAATAATTTGTTTTTACCAACAACATATTTCCGTTGCAAAAATATTTAGTTAAAATTCCATAACTAATCCATTGCTAAAATTAAATTAAAAATTAATAAATGAGTATTAATTATTAATTACTATTAAGGGCTCATTTGGTTCGTAAGATAAAAGTATATATCCGCAAAAAACATGCATGTTTTTTGCGGATATATACTTTTATCTTACGAACCAAAAGGGAATAAGTTTCTTTGCAAAATGTGTTGTTAATTTGTTATTAAATTGTTGGGATAGTACAGTAGGCGTAACTGTTGTAAATCCCTTGGCAATTACTAACGGATTTATATCCGTTGGTAAAATTCGTTGTTAAAATGTGAATTTTTTGTAGTGATATTTTTCTTTTTAATCTGTATCAAGTAATCTATATGATTCCAAAATAAAAATATTTATCTAAATCTCTATTTCACAATTTTTACTCTAAACATTCTACTTATTATATTTATTTTAAAAAATTATGCCTCCAAAAAGTAGGTTTTACAAAATGGAGATGGCATCAATTTTCACCATTACACATAGTTTGGTAGTTTAATTCAAAACAAGTGAATAATTTGGTCTTTGAAATAGATATCGAGATTTTTTATTTTTTATTTTTGTTATTGCAAAGGTTGACCTTATTTAGTGCACGAGATGGGCCGGGATATATTGAAAAGGAAACGCCCAATCAGGGGTTATGGTTATTTGCACTAATTTTTATTTTTTTTAGATTAAAAAAACTATCAGAATGAATATGGTATTTTTTGTTAGGAAAAAATGTTGAAATTATTTAATTTGTTGAATATTTATTTTCAGAAAAAATTTCGACTATACTTTAGTGAGAAGTATTTTCTTTGCCATTTTTATTTATATATATATATATATATAATCATTAACTACCAAATAGTTATTTTCCTTAAAAGGATTTTATAATTTTGTTTAAATGATTTAACTGGGTAAAACATTGTTAAAGGTGAATTGATACATAAATATAAAAAATGAAAATAATTTCGAAAGTTGTTTATATGAAAGTATGGCATATTTATTTAATTAGGGAAATTTTGAATTTATTTTATCAAAATAGGGAAAGATGTGATGGTGTTATGAAATTAGAACTACTCGGTATTTGAAATACCAACTGGTGAGGTGGAATTGCAGGTGGAATTGCAATGCATAGGTTGTCTCGATATTCAACCCAGTTGGCAATACTACCACCGACTGGAGGGAACACATCACGTGAGCAATGGGCAGGACAACAGGAAGGTTCTTTTTTATTCATTTTCTTCCCTTATTTTCCCCTCTCTCACAGATTTGTTTCTTCATTTTCAAGGCCTATTTCACGTGGCCAGGACAAAGGTGATGGCTTTTTATCTGGGACATTTCTGTGTGTAGGGGTGTGCAACGGTCGGTTCGGTTACCGAACCGAACCGAAATATGATAATCGAAACCGAACCGAATTAAGGTAAAACAAACCGAAACCGAACCGAATTCATACGAAACCAAATATAAACCGAACCGAATATTTCGGTTCGGTTTCGGTTAAAACCGAAATAACCGAAATTTTTTTGGTTTGTCCAAATATCCGAATTTTTTTTGGGGAATCAACAATTAATTAAAATGGGGAATCAACAATTAATTAAAATGGAGAATCAACAATTATTGAGAAGTTGGCACAAGATTCATTCGTTAGGTCCTTCAAGATTCAATTGAAAAAAAAAAATTAATTTCTTACCGAATCCATTTGATTTGGAGACGGAGTAGGGCGTGGGTGTGGTGGTTTGAAAGAGGTTGGAGGCGGAGGCAGAGCGTCGCCGCGTCAGTGTGGAGGCGGAGCGTCGCTGCGTCGGGGTGGAGACGGAGCGTTGTCGCGTCGGGGTGGAGGCTGAGCGTCGCTGCTTCGGGGAGGCGGAGCGTCGCTGCGAGCGTCGCCGCGTCGGGGTGGAGGCGGCACGTCGCCGCGAGCGTCGCCGCGTCGTCCTGGCGGCTGATTGGGTGTCGCCGTGGTAGATGCAGGCGGGCTTGGTGGTGCCGGTGGCTGGTGGAGGCAGCGCAGAAGGCAGATGATGGAGGAAGAGGAGGAGTGCGGGCGGCTGCTGTGCTGCTCTACGTTGGAAAATTGGAAATGGGTAGATTAGGTTAAAGAGTTACGAGTTATAATTTATTAAATATATATATATTAATATTTATTAAATATAATATTATTTCGGTTTGGATTCGGTTAACCGAAATAATTTTGGTTATTAACCGAACCGAACCGAAAACCGAAATTCTATAAAAATAATAACCGAAACCGAACCGAATATTTTGGTAACCGAACCGAATTCATAATTCGGTTCGGTTTCGGTTCGGTTTCTGGTTAAAAACCGAATTATGCACACCCCTATCTGTGTGTATCATTAATATATTTTTTTGTCGAATAGAAATAATTAATTGAGAAAGAAAAATATCCCTTTTGTGCTGAATTTGTGGGGTGGAATTTTCATAATTGAGAAAGAAAAATAGTAATTATGGTCTAGTACTAAATTTTTATTATTATGTAATTCTTTGAATAATTTTTAGTATATACAATAATAATTTTTTTTGTTTTTAATTTAATATTAAATAATTATTTTACTTTATCTATATAAATATCTAGAATAATTCTTTATACCTAGTACATAACCCACGTATTACGCGGGTGTTGATAGAATTTACTAATCGATGTTTGTTTATGTGGCTTTACGACGGATTAATTCTACCAAACAATAATCTTATGATTTTATGTTCTTGGATATGATATGAAGAGGGAGAGTAAAGAGTTTAGAGAGAGAAATATTGTAGTGAGGATTGTATTGATTGTGTGAAATGTGAGAATTCTGTGAATAGTACAAGAGAGGTCTTATTTATAGGCGTGTGGGTGTGAGACGGCACCTTATGAGCCTTTGTGGCTTCCGGTGTTGACGAGGGTTCCTTACCCTCGTCTTGGTCTCTCACACTGCTTCCCCTATCACGCCTCGTCCTACTACTATGTCTTAGACTAGATGGGCCTCATTAAAAACCTCACCGTAAACCACCCTTGTGGATAAACCGGACGGAGGGAAAAAGAGCGTGCCATCGGGGTCCTATTGACTAACAGGCGAGCTCATGGGCGAGCACAGAGGCGGGCGAGCTCTGGGGCGAGCTCTAACGCCTTGCGTGGCCTATGAGTGTTGTGCGATGATGAACCTCGGCGAGGTTTTCACGAGGATATGGGGTGAGCTCGGCGACCTCCTGACCTCTCGGATTCACCTCGAGTGGCTCGCCCATCAACAATTACCCCCCAGCTCGCCTTCATCATGGCTCATGGCATGTGTGGGCGAGCTGACATATGACTCTCGGGCGAGCTCTTGTTAGACGGTCCCTCGAACTGACGTGGATGGAATTCGAGACGTCACACACGTCTCCCTGAGTGTCGTTTCCCGTGCCCATAATAATAACTTTTCAAATTCTTTGCACATTGGTCCTTGGTCTCCTCGGATATTATACCTCGCCTCGGTGCCTATAAATAGGCGAAAATGAGAAAATTCCTCACTTTGCATCTTCACTTCTCTGAGCACATTTCTGGCGATCGTTTCTCTGCTCCAGGCGCGTCTCCGAACGTCTCCCAAGGTAGAAATCCGGATTTCTCTCCTTTTCTTTCTTGTTTCTTGTCTCCGGACGCCTACTTTATGTCTGAGAACTCTTCAAGTCGTACCCCTCCGAATCGTGATTTGGGCAAAGGACAATTGACCGATGACCTTCCAAACCCCCGAGCGGCACCTATGGTCATCTCTTCGAGCTCTGGGGCGAGCTCTGAAACCTTCTCAGACAGTAGCGAGCTCTTGGGGTCAGTCCGTTCTGACTCCAGCGAGCAGGCTACTAGCTCCAGTGAGGAGTCCCCCCTCTGCGAACTCTGGGATTACTCAGAGCGAGCTCACAGAGGAGCCATGACCCCCGTTGAAGAGGAGGCCGCCGAGGTCGGGGCTGGTGACATTACTGGCGAGCTGGCCCGCGAGGTCGACGAAGAGGTCGGCGAGGGTATGGGGACGGAGGTCACTTATGAATACCTCCGTTTCATCGACTTTCCCTTTCCCAAGCTCCCGGAACATCAGGTCTCCACCGAGGTCTTGGACGAGTTCAACTGGGGCGAGTATGTGAGAACCCACGGGGCGAGCTTCCCCTTACCTCGGCGAGCTCCGATTCGAAAGGCCGCTGGCAAGTCCGACCTCAAGGCCAACGGGGTGGAAAGCATCATGAGCGAGTTCGCACTCCCGGATATTTGGAGGCGGTTCCGCATCCCGCTGGACATTTTTATGTATCCCGCTGAGGAGAAAGAGCGAGCCGACCTCCCCCCTGCCGGGCTCACAACCATGAACTATCACACTCTGAAGGCCGGGCTTACCCTCCCCCTTCACCCCATTATCGGGCAGTTCTTGGCGGACACGGGCCTCGCCATTACACAACTCACTCCGAACGCATGGAGCAATTTGCTGGCAGCTCTGACCGTCTTCGGCCTCGAGGGCTATGAAAATCGGCTGAGTACGGCGGAGATCAACGAGCTCTTTATCGTGATCCGACAAGTGAGGGAGGGGAAGGGATATTACTCTTTCCAAGCCCGTCCGGGGGGCAAATTTTTAGGCGGCCTCCCCAATAAAATCCGGGACTAGAAGGAGCAGTTCTTCTTTATCGGGGGGGATTGGCGAGCCTCTAATGGCCGCGGAGGGCGTATCCCTACCCCCGAGACCTACGGGGAGGCGAGCTGTAGGTGGCGTACCTTAGTGTGTGTGCGTCGGATTAGATTACTGATCTAATCTATCTTTTTGCAGGTTTAAAGAGTCACAAGTCGAGCCGCGGGAAGCCGGAGGTTTCGATTGGCTTTGAGTTCGTGCAGACAGTGTGTTGTTTGCGAGAAAAGAAAGATCGTGAGATCGAACATCTGTGCCAACATCACTGCCGCAGGCTCGCCGGCCTCATCACCTCGCCACACCATCTCACTGCTCAAGGTTTTAAATCTTTTCACTATGAAGTCCTCGCAGCTCGCTGCTTCATACGTTGAGGTCGCCGGGTTTACCTGATCATTTGTGCAGGTGCAGGTCTAGTTGCCGAGCTTCCGCCCGTTGAAGTTCCCGAAGCCTACCATTTTCTAGCTCGGCAGCTGAAGATGGGTAAGCCTCGCCCGGGGAGGGAAGGCATCCCCTCGGGGACGGTCCTGGATGCCACGAAAAAGCTCGAGCTCGCTAAAGCCTCTGAAAAGGCTGGGGGCTCGGGCACACAAAGGACCTCGGCGCCTCCCCAAACAAAGGAGAACGTCGTCGTTACCAAGAAGGGGGCGGGCCGAGGTTCACACCTTGAACGGGGTACCCAACCCCCTCCGCCCCAGTAGACGAGGCGAGCTCTCCACCGGGGGGATGGCTCGCGGGTAAGCGAAGAAGAGGCTCGCCCCGCCAAACGAGTTAGGGCCGAAGGCGGCTCCGGATCAACCCCAGCAGGGTCAGGGCGAGCTCTAGCTATTCAATCTTCTCAGGCGCCCCCAACTCCTCAGAGTGCGCCCTCGCCACCTCCCTACGGGGTCCCTATTCGGGATGATACCCTGCTCGGGCTCAACCCCGATAGGTTCGGGTAAGTGGGCGACCTCTTTTGAAGTTGGAAGCCTTTGTAATTTTCATGACTTTTGCTAACTGATCCGAGTATGTGCAGGTACACTCCCGCCGAGCTCCCGCAACGACCCGAGTCTCTCCACATTGCCGAGCGGTGCAAGGCCCTGAGCTCGTCAAGGGATCTCCCTGAGGGGGCGGCTCACCGGGTTTTTACTGAGGCCCCCAAGTATCTCTCCGCCTCGGAGCTCGGCATGATCGAGAGGCAAAAACCCACCGACAAGGCGAGGTTGGCGATGCACTACGCCTGTGAAGCGATGGCGGCGGCCCAGCTCGTCAGCGATGATATCGCCGCCTCTGATAGAGCTCGCCATGATACAAAGAAGGCGCTCACTAAGGTGGGCGACGAGCGGAAGAAGGCCCTCGAGGAGCTCGCGAGGGCAGAGACCAAGGCGAAGGCCTCACTGGAGGCGGAGCGGCTTGCTATCAAAAAGGCAGAAAAACTTCAAGCCGACCTCCGCCAACAATAGGCCGAGCTGGAGGAAGCCCGCCGGACACTCGCCACTCGGGAAGAGGAGCTCGCCCTGACTCGGGTTGAAGTAGGGCTCCTTCGTGATCAGAGTCGAGGGAACTCAGAGGAGTGCCGGAAGTTGCGGGAGGAGGTTGCTGCTAAGGCTCTGGAGATCGCCGAGCTCAAGAGCCGTTCTGACACCGCCATCACTCCTGAGGCACTTGAGCTCGCTGAGGTGGTCGCCACTGACAAGGGTTTCGTGTTGTGCTTCGCCGAGGTTATCCGCTCCTTCCAATGGGCGCAGATCAATAATGATAGTGAGTGGGAAGCCCTTGTCAGTGAGTTTGAAGACTGCCTGGAGAAGTCCTCGATCCCCCCCGGCACAGAGCTGAACATTGGAGACCTCGCGGGCAACAGGATCAATCTTGACGCTGCTCGTCAGAAGTTCAACATTATTCAGACGAAGCAGGTCTTGACTGCCGATCTCGCCCAAAAGGCTGAAGGTGTCGAGGGGGATGCTGGAGGCGAGGCCCCGCCGATAATGGAGCAGATGCAGGAGGTCTGCGGGGACGCGATGATCAACTTAAGTGACCTCGGCGCTGGCGGACACTCTGGGAGCATCACTTCGGATGTTGGACTCACACCTCCCATCAGCCAGGTCGCTCCTGCTCAAGAGGTCACCGACCCCGAGGCCTAGGCTTGCTTTACTGTTGCTTTCCTAGTTTAGTTTTTTATTTTCCGAGTTATGATAGGTCACCGGGTTCCGGAGCTCGCCCAGAAGGAGCTCCATTTTTGTAGTTCTTGATTTTTGTTCAAGTAGATTTAGCTCGCCGGGCACGTGCAGCTCGCCCAGAAGGAGCTTTTTGTAGTTCAAAGATGGCCAGCTGGTCGGCCTTTGTGGCCAGCACAGCTGTTGAATGATTTTACTAATTGTAATGTTATGTGGCTAATTAATCTATGAAAATCACTCAAACAATAATTAAAAGATGGTAATTGGAATTATTAAGTGAAATGTAGAGAGAATTATAGAGAGAGAAATTTTATAAATGGGTTCTTTGTATTTGGATTTCAGATCCTTACCAATGTGATTATTACAAGTATTTATACCCTCTATTTAGTGAGGTGGCATCTTTTTAAGCCACATGGTCTCTGGGGGTGACAAGTGTCCTCCACTTGTCACCCCCTCAAAGTTTTGCTCCACTAACTCTAGCCTTAAATGACCCGGACCCTTCATACAGGTTCCTTAGACATCTTGTGTCTTCTTTCCTTCGAAGAAGGGACTGGCAAGGGGGCGAGCATTGTGGCGAGCAAGGGGGCGAGCATTGTGGCGAGCAGCGTAGGCTTATCCTCTTGCCTTACTGCCTTGTTACATCCAGGATGAAGGCGAGCATGGAGGCGAGCAGGAGGGCGAGCATGAAGGCGAGCAACTTAGTCCTGACTTCATAGGTTTGTTGCCTTGTTATGCTCGGAGCTTCGGGCGATCAACTGGCGAGCAGGCCAGCGAGCATTGAAGCGAGCAACTGGGGTGTGGCCATGTAGGCTTGTTACCTCGATACCTCTGGGCTTGGGCGAGCATGTGGGCGAGCACCCAGGCGAGCATGTGGGCGAGCACCCAGGCTACATATTTCATCTTGTTTATACTTGGGCTTTTCTCTAATCCTCAAGCTTAGATTCTTTTATCAACATTTGCCCCTCAGTATATGCTTTGACTTGAAATCAAAGTGTATACTGGAGTTGATCTTATCATGTAGACGAGCAATTGGGCGAGCAATGTGGTGCTCGCCATCCTGCTCGCTCTCTCTCTCTTCGGCAATTAAGGCGACGCTCCGGGAAATGAGGCTCATCGTGTCGTGTACCAATCAGTCGCATGAAAAGGCGTGCCTTTTCAGAAACTTTTCAAATACTTTGCAACCAAGTCCTTGAAATTATTTTCCCTCTTTCACTTTGACCCGAACGTATAAATAGGGTTTCCCAGCCACTATTCATCTTCCTCTTCATTTACCATTACTCTTTGGAAATTTTCGGTGATCCAATCCTTGAGCTTTTTCCGATGACTTTATCAATCTTCACTATTCCGGCGAACGGTTTTTGTGACTCAACGTCCCAGGTAGTTCCTCGATTCCTTTCTTCTTTTCTTTACATTACCTTCATTTTCTTTTAATTTTTGCATGTCCATTTTATGTATTTGTTCATCGGATTCTTTGCCGGAATTTCTGACCGGAATCTCGTTGATGACGCCCGCAATCCATAGTTAACACATCCTAGGATCAACTTTATCTTTTCTCCTTTCTTCTCGAATCCATGTCGTCATCTTCGAGCCAGACGATCTCTCACCGGAATCCGGGCAAACGACCTAGGGTGGAGAATGTAGAGGAAGGTGGCCCGATCGCGGGCTTATCCTCGGTCCATTTGGCGGGATCCGATTCTGCGGTTGAAGAGGTCAATCGGTTTTTAGAGGAAGGAGGCGAGTAGGCCGGTGAGGAGACTGGCGAGCAGCTGGGCGATCAAGAAATCGAGCAGCCCGCTGCTCGTCCCGAGGAAGATGATATGGAGGATGTAGAGACGCTCTCTAGTAGTGACGAGAGCGACGACTCTATCACTGAGTGGTTCGAGTCTGTCGGCTTCCCACGACCTCACATGTCCGAGAGGTCCATTCCGGAAGGTGTTGCACAAGAATTCGACTGGAGAGCGTACTACGAGCGATATGCCGCCAATTTTCCAACCCCTCCTCGACAGTACAGGGAACTTGAGGAAGGTGACTGTACCCCTTATAAGGCGAACACTGTAGTGAGTGTTATTGACGAGGATGACCTCGACAGTATCCGTAGAGAGTATCACATCCCTTGTGATGTGACGATGTACGCTCCTCGGGAAAAAGAAAGAGCTGACTGCCCCCCGGAGGGTCTGACAGCCATAAACATTCACACTTTGGCTGCAGGTGTAACATTGCCACTCCATCCTCTCATCGGCCGCTTCTTGGAGACAACGGGTCTGGCGATCACCCAATTGACGCCCAACGCTTGGACATACTTGATATCCATCTGTACTGTCTTTGCCTTGGAGAAGTACAAGGATCGTCTGACCCCTCAGGAGGTGAATTATACCCTTTGCCTAAGCAAATGTTCCGAGGAAGGCCAGGGTTACTATTACCTGAAGGCAAGGAGTGAGATGAAGATTCTTGAAGGTTTGCCCAACAAAGTGAGGGTCTGGAAGGAACAGTTCTTTTTTATCGGCGGGGACTGGCGTGCACCAGACAACAACGAGGGTCTTGGGGGACGTATTATGTCCCCTACTGAGTTTGGCGAGTTGCAGCGTAGGACTTGTTTGCATGTTTTGAATATTATTTTTTGATATTGTGTCTGATGTCTTTACTCTTTGTATTGCAGGCTTGATCCCTCAGCGCTGGAAGAAAACGAGCTTGTCCGAAGAATTCAAGTTTACTTGTATTCTCGTTTGCCATCGGAACAAGAAGGATAGAACTTTTGACTATCTAAACAAGTCCAGTTGCCGCATTGCTTCGGGGCTGATCACAACCCCTCACCACCTACGAGCTCAGGTTGCCCATCCCGCAGGTAGGGTTGTCTGGCACTTTGAGATCGAGATTTTATGAAAAATTTCTAACTCTTTTTGTGTTTGTTGCTGCAGAAGTTACCATCGCCATTCCTCCATCTTTCAAGACCTTTAACCAGAAGTTTGGAATGGCGAGGACCAAAAGAGATCCTCCCTCTGTGGTGCTAGCTGCTCAACAGGCAGCTAAGGCGAAAAAGGGTGCCGGCACTAGTCCAAGCACACGATCCACTGCCCCCTCTCGAGCTCCTCGCACCGAGGTCCGACAAGCTCCGGGTGACTCCCCGAGTGGCGGCGGCCGTCGGTTACAACGGGGTGACGGTTCACGCGTTGAGCGTGAAAGTGAGGCTGCCAAAAGGGCAAGAGTTACACGGCCTCCGGGTTCGGGAGGTTCAGGTCGGGTCGAGGTTCCGGAGTCTACACCTCCCATTTCTGCTGGCACCCCGACTGCCCCTGCATCCATCCGCTCAATTGGTCAGTTAACTGACATCACATACCTGGGATGGGACCAGGAGCGGGCAGCTGGGTATGAGCCTCACACCTCTTACATCTTCATACTTCATGCTAAAAAATCTCTTTTTAAGTATTTTCTTTTATGGCCTCTTAAGCAGGTATGACCCTACACGTTATCAGCATCGTAGCCCGCTGGTCCACCAGTTTACACTTGCCCGCCCCCCCAAGTCTCTTAATGAGCTCAAGGGTCCAGTTCGAGGAGCCATCGAGTCTGCTGTCCGCCACTGGACCCAACCTCAGGATGCCAACATCCAGCACCAGTCGTTAACTGATAATATCCGCACAGCCATGCATCACTCAAGTGGAGCTCTTATCACTGCTCAGCGTGCCATCGAGCAGGCTGTGACTTTGGAGAAATCATACGCGGTGTTGAATGATAGCCTAAGGAAGGAGAGGGATGAAGCTAAAAAGAAGATAGCTATAGCAGAGGCCAAAGCCAAGGCCTCTTTGGATGCTAAAAAGTCGGCCATTGCCAATTCTGAGAGGGCCCAAGCCGAGGCTGAGAGTTTACGTGCTGAGTTGACGAGCTTGCGCGCTCAGTTGGAAGAGAACAGAGTGGCTCGGAGGAGGATTACCGAGTTGGAGAATGAACTCCAAGCTACTCAGACCCAACTTGCCGAGCACAAAGTAGCCCATACTGATTGCTATACCACCGAGGCTGTTGCTAATATTCGAGCCGAGTCTTCCGACTTTGGCTTCGTTTATGCCTTTGCCGAGAATCTGCGGGCCTATCACCATGCTGTTGGTGAGAACGAGGACCCCTGGACGGCCTTAAAGAAGGAGTTCACCGACTTCCTTACTGAACGTCCTCTCAAGGAAGGTTTGGTGGTGGATATCGGGGATCTTGAGGAAATTGGAGTTGATTTAAGTGCCGTGCCTCCGACGCTTAAGATCATCGGGGGAAACTATCCGCCTCTTCAGATTAATGCTGAGGATGATGTGATGGTGGACACCGAGGGTCTATCTCCTTTCGAGGTCCTTCCGGGTCTTTCCCCTTCGGGCGTCGGCGAGCAGGTGGACGGCCAGGCAGGCGAGCAGGCCGTTGGGCCTGTAGGTCAGGGCCGCGAACAGGCTGGCGACCAGGCTGGCGAGCAGGTGGGCGACCAGCCTGGCGACCAGTAAAGTGGTTTTGCTACATTTTGCTTCTTTGTTTTTGCATTCTCTTCCTTTGCAACTTTTTGCTTCCTATGCCCTCGAAGGCGCCCCATATGTACCTGACCATCCTTTTGATATTAATGAATTTCGTGGTTTCCTTCCTTATGTGTTTAATTGCATTTGAGCTTTGTCGATATTTCTGTCTAAGTTATTTATTGCTCATTCTTCATGTATGGTGTTTTAATTGATTCGTCTTACTTTTCCTTTTGCGGAATCGCGAATTTTCATCTCTCTGGATGTAGGCTTATTGATGGGTAAGGACCCCCTTTTAATGGCATAACCTTAGGGTTAGTCTCAATACCTTGCCTTTATTGTGGACTCGCAAGTCTTGTGAGCTTATAACTTAAGACATCTTTCGACACATCAATTTGAAAGGAAACCTCTCTATTTAATAGAATAATAACTTTACAGATTTGTCTCCATCTATTATGGACCCGCTTGCCCCTATACATGTTGGACAAGCAAGGTTTTCTTAAAAAATTTACATAAGTCTTCATTGGTAGAATTTCTTGAGATGTGTCGCATTCCACGTGTATGTCGAAGAGTTACCTTGCATATCCTCTAGGTCATACGTCCCATTTGGCTAACTTTTTGTTACTTTGAACGGACCTTCCCATTTCGGACCAAATACTCCAGTCGGGACTGCTAATATCCTTCGCATCATCAGGTCACCAATTTGGAATTTTCTATCTTTTACCTGCGAGTTGTAGTATTTCTCGGCTCGTCGCTTATAGACTGCATTCCTCAATTCTGCCGAGGTTCTTGTTTCTTCAATCAAGTCTTTTTCTACCGCCATATCATCTTCATTTGCTTCCTCATTGTATTCGATTATCCTGCATGTCCGATGTTGGACCTCTACTGGGATGACTGTTTCAACTCCGAAAGCCATTGTGAACGGTGTCTCTCCGGTACTTGTTCTGTAGGACGTTCTGTAAGTCCATAAGACTTCTGGAAGCTCATCGGCCCAACTGCCCTTTCTTTCTTCTAACCGAATCTTTAGAATGTGTTTCAAGATTTTATTCACTGCTTCAACTTGTCCATTTGATTGAGGATGATATGGTGTGGAGTAATGTTTCTTGATGTTCCAAGATGTGCAAAAGTCTCTTAACTTATTTCCATCGAACTGCCTCCCATTATCCGTGACTATCGACTGTGGTAACCCAAATCTGCATACCAGGTTCTTCCAAATGAAGCCTATCATCTTCTCTTGGGTTATCGTCGTTAGTGCTTCAGCTTCGGCCCACTTAGTGTAATAGTCCACGGCCACCACTACAAATTTTACTCCACCCTTCCCGGGAGGGAATGGGCCGATCAAGTCGATACCCCATTTAGCGAATGGCCACGGACTATACACTGATTTTAATTTTTGTGCTGGGGTGTGGATACTTGGGGCGAACTGTTGGCACTTCAAGCATCTCTTAGCATATCTGATAGCATCCTTTCGTAGTGTTGGCCAATAATACCCTTGCCTGATGGTTTTGTAAGCCAAGGCTTGCCCCCCAGCATGTCCTCCACATATCCCTTCATGGATTTCCTTTAACACCTTCTGACCTTCTTCCGAGGAAAGACATTTGAGTAATGGGAGTGAGATTCCTCT
Organism: Prunella vulgaris; assembly: GCA_026898435.1. Lineage (NCBI taxonomy): Eukaryota > Viridiplantae > Streptophyta > Magnoliopsida > Lamiales > Lamiaceae > Prunella > Prunella vulgaris. The sequence goes on along the minus strand of JAPKLY010000729.1, from coordinate 108,212 downwards.
TTTATATAGCTGCCCTTCGACCATCGTGTATCTCGCGGCTTGCTTCACAATCCGTTGTGCCTCCCATGGATCTCCCGGTTGTTCTCTGTTAGATAAGTATTTACTGATAGGTGTTCGCCAATCATCGGTAGACTGTTGCTGGCTATTGATTATTTGTTGCCCCCTCTTCAACACTTGATTAACGTAATCAAATGTTGAAGGATTAATTAACTTTGTGACCACCACTTCTGAGATGCTTGGTTCTCCGGTGCTTGTAGCTAACCGGGCTAAAGCATCTGCCTGGGTGTTCTCTAGTCGGGGGATTTGCTCAATGTACACCTGCTCAAACTTTGATATCAGGTGTGCAACGATCCTTTGGTAAATGATCATTTGTCGGTCCTTCGCCTCATACTCTCCTCGGACTTGAGATATGATTAGCTGTGAATCTCCGAAAACCTGAAGTCTAGTTGCCCCCACGGCTAATGATAGTCTCAAACCCGCGATAAGTGCCTCGTATTCAGCCTCGTTGTTTGTTGCTAGAAAATCGAACCTTATCACGGAGGTGAACATTTGTTTGTCGGGACTTATCAGGACGACACCCGCTCCGGCTGCAGAACTTGTTGCTGAGCCGTCTACATAGAGGTGCCATGGGTAAATACGTCCCCTCGTCGGATCTTGAGGGTAGGTTAGCTCTACTATGAAGTCTGCCAGAGCCTGCCCTTTGATCGTTGTTCGGGGTGCGTATGTTATACCATACTGGCTAACCTCTAGTGACCACTTTAATAATCATCCGGCAGTATCAGGTCTATGTAAGACTTGCCTCAAGGGAAATGTTGTCAAAACTTCCACTTGATGGTCAAAAAAGTATGGCCGGAGCTTCCGCACTCTCATCACTAGTGCATATGCCAACTTCTCCATTGGGGAGTATCGTAGCTCCGCCTCATGCAACACTTGGCTAACATAGTATATTGGTAGATGTGCCTTACCCTCTGCACGTACCAAGGCTGAACTTATTGCTACTTCTGAAGCCACCAGGTATAAGTATAGCTTTTCTCCCGGCACCGGCTTTGACAGGATCTGGGGATTACTGAGGTAGTTCTTTATACTTTCGAACGCCTTTTGGCAAGCATCCGTCCACACAAAGTTGGTCTTCCCGGTTCTTTTGCAGATGCCTTTGCCTTTGATAGACTCGAAAAATGGCCTATTCTTATCTCTGGACCTGGATATGAATCTGTTTAGTACCGCGAGGCATCCGGTTAGTCTTTGGACTGCCTGTACATCCTTCGGTGGTCCCATGTCTAGGATACATTTGACTTGTGAAGGGTTGACTTCTATGCCCCGTTGACTTACGAGATGCCCCAAGAATTTGCCGGATTGTACTCCAAAGCTGTTTTTCTTTGGGTTAAGCTTCATGTTATACGCCCTCATGATGTCGAACGCTTGCTTGAGGTGCTCCAGATGGTCTTATTTTCTAAGACTCTTCACAACAATGTCGTCAACATAGACCTCCATTATGTCACCAAGGTGTTGGTCAAACATCTTGTTGACTAACCTTTGATATGTGGCGCCGGCGTTGATCAACCCGAAGGGCATCCTCTTCCAACAAAATAAATTTTTATTTGTATAAAAGGCTGTATGTTCTTGATCATCGGGGTGCATGGCAATCTGATGATAACCTGCAAAGGCATCCATAAACGTCATTAGTTCATGTCCCGCCGTATTGTCTACCAGCTGGTCGATGTGGGGTAAAGGGAAGTTATCCTTTGGACACGCGGAGTTAAGATCTGTGAAGTCTATACATAGCCTCCATGTTCCATTCGGCTTTTTGACCAAGACAGGGTTCGCCACCCATTGAGGACATAGTGCTTCCTTTATGAGTTTATTGTCCAAAAGTTTCTTCACCTCGCCGGTCAATGCCTCATACTTGTCTGGCCCATATTTTCTTCTCTTCTGATGGACAGGCTTCTTCGTGGGATCTATGTTCAGGCGATGACACGCGTGCTCCACCGGTATGCCGGTCATATCCTCATGTGACCATGCAAACACATCGAGGTTAGCCCGTAGGAATTCCTCCATTCGGCTTCTATAAGGTTCTTCCAACTCTGACCCAATAAAGAGTTCTAAATCTTGTTTATTTGGATCAACTTGTATGGATCTGAGCTCCTCAACCGGTGTGGCGCGTCGCTTCTTATCTTTCCACCTGAGATCATCAATTGGTCCTTCGAGGTGCATTTCCATCTCCACCGAGATGGGTTCATATCCTAACCGGGGTTCAATGTCTTCCGGGGCACATGCCTGACTTTTCGGTGCTGGTTCCATTTCACTACTCTCTCCGGCTATGGTTGCAGGGTCTTGATCTTGATCCCTCGGGTTATTTACCGTCCGCTCCTCGTCTGGCTGGTCTTGCTGGAATGTATTATCTACCTCCATGTCTTCCGGCGTCTGGTCCACTTCCATCATTTCGGTGTCTACTGAGACATCATCCAGACCGCTCGGCTCGCTCTTGAAGGGTTGTGATATTAGATCTTCCAACACTAACACCTGGTTGACGGGTTTTTTCAGAGTTAATAGGCACTCCCGCGCCTTCTTCTAGTCCCCTTTGACCGTACCTGCACCCTTAAGAGTTGGGAATTTAATACAATAGTAGTAAGTAGAACATGCGGCTTTAAATTCGGAAATGAAAGGGCGGCCGAGGAACCCGTTATAGGTGAATGGTTGATCTACGACTAAGAAATCTAACAACATTGTCATCCTCCTTTCCGGGTCCTCTAGCGCTACAAGTTCTACGGGCAATCTTATTACACCTAGTGGGACGGTCACAGCCTCTACGAATCCCACTATTTTGTGATTACAATCCTCTATGTAGGATTCGTAATCTCCTAACTGGTCTAGTATCTTTTTGAACAGGATGTTTATGTAGGCTCCAGTATCCACTAGCAGTCGGTGCACTCTTGCGTTCATAATATTGGCGCTGATAACCAAGGAGTCGTTGTGCGGTGTAAGGATCCCTTCGAGATTTGCTTGAGAGAAAGTCAAATCCACAATTGGTTTAGTAGTTGTTTTCGATCCTGACCCCATCTCCTGTACCTGATTGACCGCCCGAATTTCTGCCTTCTTTTGCCTCTTTGATGTGGGACGGCCATCTATCATTCCTCCTGCCGAACCAATTTCTTCAATCACAAGGATTTCTCGGTTCGGCTCCAGATGCGTCGGCCTTGCTGGTGGACCTCTTCTTACTTGTCTGTTTGGGGCCCTTTCTGCCTCATCACCACCTTCATCATCTGAGGCTTCCTGTCTTGTCTGACGTTGCCTTTTCCCCGGAGCTTTCTTGACGAACTCGGCTAATTTCCCATCTTCATAAAACTTCCACAACTGCTTCAACAGATCGCGGCACTCACTAGTGAAGTGCCCGATACTTTGATGATACGCACAAAATTTATTTGGGTTTAGCTTGCTTCGATCCTGCCTGATCCTTCGGGGTGCAGCCAACATATCTTGATCCTTCACAGCTGTGAAGACGTGGTCAATCGTGGTAGTCAACACTTGGTTTAGTTTTTCTTTATATTACGCCGTATCCCCAAATGATTTCAAAATTTTCGGGGCATTGTAACCGCTACCACTGGGCTTCTTACCACTTTTCTTGTCATCAGCCTCTGGACCCAACTGTTTAGCCATTGCTTCCTGCATTGCGACGTATACACCGGCCTTGTGGCGGAACTCGGCATATGTACTAGGACAAGCTAGGTGCATTTCTTTCCACAAGTCCGTTCCTTTACGCAGTCCCGCCATGACTGCCACAACCTTTGTATCGTCACTGACCGCTTCTCCTTCCGAAAGGATTTTATCAAATCATTCCAGATATTGCTGGTCAGTCTCCTCGGCCCCTTGTGAGATGTTGGCCAACCTGTGCTTTTGTGTCAGATACGTTCCAAATCCCGAAAAGTGGGACAGGAACTCCCGTGTCAACTGTCCGAACGATTGAATCGATCCAGGTGTCAAAGCTGAGAACCATCTGTGTGCACGGTCTCCAAGAGTTAAAGGAAAGTTCCGGCATTGTGTTGCATCTGATGCCCCCATTGAGATCATGTAATCAGCGTACTTTGAGATGTGAACTTTGGGGTCAGACTCTCCTTCGTACAACACCAATGAGGGAAACTGTATCTTCTTCTGAATGGGTGCAGTCAGGATGACTGGTGACAATGGTGATATTGGAAGTGACGTGTACGTCTCCACCTTATCCTTGATGGCCACCTGGTGTTGTAAGTCCTCCACAGCTTTCTTCAACTTTTCGATCTCTAGAACTGATGACCCCCGGGACGATCCCCCTCCTCGAGGCTGTTCCAGGTGCACCTCATGATGACGTGCTACCCCCGGTAGTCCCTCACTTCGGGCAATCTCTCGGTGCGGTCGTTGGAGGTTACTTGCGGCATTTGGTCCTAACCTCTCGGATGCTCGTCTCCTCAGCCTTTCTTGTACAGGCCTGCGTTGATGCCGAGCATCAGACTCGCAAGGTTCTTATCGGTACGAGTGCTCTGACCTTCTACCTTCCGAGTGATGACTTTGGTTACTGCGCCTATCGCCTTGTGACCCGTCAAAGCGTTCAGGTTGGTCGTGTGCTTGGTCAGCTGGTCGCCCAGCTGGTCGCCCGTCTGCTCGCCCAGCTGGTCGCTGGTTTGAGCGTTGGGGTTGTGGTCCGAGGCGATCAGACATTTTTTGTTTGCCTCTTGAACTCTCGGGTGCGACACGTCCACTACTGGCTTCTTCCTCCTGAGGATGGTAGCTTGTTCGAGTATCACGTCTTGTCTCAGTCTGGGCAACCTGAATCACTGGTTGGCGTGCTACTACCATCTGTTGTCTTTGCAATTGTTTAAGGGTGGTCATCGCTCTCTCGATGTCCTCGGGTGTTCTAACCATTGATTCAATGGTAGTTTCTATCTGTTGACCGACTGGAGCCGCCGGTAACGCCGGGACACGAGCTTGTTTAGTTCGACGGTGTCCGGATGGTCCCCATCCTCTCCACCTCCGACTTGTCGAGGTGGTGTGGGATTCATCGTGGGAGGCCTCGTACGTATGTCTCGTCATTGTTTGTGGTAATAATCGAATATAATAGATGGGTTTTCAAAGAAATCTTTTCTAGTTCATGTTTTCGAAGACAAAAAATTCTTGAAAACACTCACAATTGAAGATACTCTTCATAACTCTCACTAAACTTCGAAGAACGTTCTTCGTGTTCTTCGGTATAACGATGAGTAAGTACCAAATTCTTCAATCGAAGGAGGTTCGATCCCTTCTTCTAGCGCCAAATTGTTGAATGATTTTACTAATTGTAATGTTATGTGGCTAATTAATCTATGAAAATCACTCAAACAATAATTAAAAGATGGTAATTGGAATTATTAAGTGAAATGTAGAGAGAATTATAGAGAGAGAAATTTTATAAATGGGTTCTTTGTATTTGGATTTCAGATCCTTACCAATGTGATTATTACAAGTATTTATACCCTCTATTTAGTGAGGTGGCATCTTTTTAAGCCACATGGTCTCTGGGGGTGACAAGTGTCCTCCACTTGTCACCCCCTCAAAGTTTTGCTCCACTAACTCTAGCCTTAAATGACCCGGACCCTTCATACAGGTTCCTTAGACATCTTGTGTCTTCTTTCCTTCGAAGAAAGGACTGGCAAGGGGGCGAGCATTATGGCGAGCAAGGGGGCGAGCAGCGTAGGCTTATCCTCTTGCCTTACTGCCTTGTTACATCCAGGATGAAGGCGAGCATGAAGGCGAGCAGGAGGGCGAGCATGAAGGCGAGCAACTTAGTCCTGACTTCATAGGCTTGTTACCTTGTTATGCTCGGAGCTTCGGGTGATCAACTGGAGAGCAGGCCAGCGAGCATTGAAGCGAGCAACTAGGGTGTGGCCACGTAGGCTTGTTACCTCGATACCTCTGGGCTTGGGCGAGCATGTGGGCGAGCACCCAGGCTGCATATTTCATCTTGTTTATACTAGGGCTTTTCTCTAATCCTCAAGCTTAGATTCTTTTATCAACAACAGCTACTCATACTTAGGATTTTTTCAAGTATATTTTTGGCTTGAAAATCTCTTAAGTATCTTTTGAATATAAGCCGAGCATTTTTTGTCCAACTCTTTTCCTTTATGTATTTGCGCCTTTACGTTATAATTTCCTAAATAGCTCGTTTTTGTTTATTTTTCTGGTACATAATTGTTCGTCTTATTCTACTTTGAGAAGCGAATCGTTTGTTTTACGTCACTTACGACTACGAATTGTACCTCTATTTTGAGAGTGTGTATTCTTCATCTTACGCCACTTAGGGCCGCGAATCGTTCATCTTAGACCACTTAGGGCGGCGAACTGCACTTCGATTGATTCATGTTGGGCCATTGGGTTTCATGAACCTTGCCTTAGATGTTTTTTCGTCTTTTTCGCGAATTTTTCTAACTTATGGCAGTAGGTGCTTAGCAACCCTTTAAGGAGGGTACCTTCGCGACCTTGGGCACTTTGGCCTTTACCTTCGAGCTATTTAATTACAACGTTTGGGACCTTGGTCCTTGCGCATTGCGGATTTTTGAGCATGTGGGCAAGCTGGGTTTGGTGAGCTCCCTGGAGCAGTGGGCGACCTGGTGCAGCTCGCCTGGTTGGAGAGCTGCACAGATCCAAACACTTGGGAATTTTTCTGAATTTTTTCTGACCATAGCAGCGTAATTTACATCGGTTACCATCGACATTTCTGATGCAAACCTTCGACTAGTCTATTACAGGATTCTAGTCTATTGGTAGAACTTTTTTAGATGTGCCGAGCTCCAGGTGTATGACGAAGTTTTGCCTTCTGCGTCTTCTAGATCATAGGTACCGTTCGGCCAGGCTGCTGTGACCCGAAATGGTCCTTCCCAGTTTGAACCGAATACACCTGGTGGGGTCATCAATTTCTTTTTTAACACCAGGTCTCCGACCTTGAACTTTCGGTCTCGGACCTGAGAGTTGTAATATTTTTTCGCTCTACGTTTGTAGGTGGCGTTTTTCATTTCTGACGAAGCTCTGGTCTCTTCGATCAGATCCTTTTCTACTGCCAAGGCTTCATCATTCTTTTCTTCATCATATCCCACCACCTTCCAAGTCTTGTTCTGGACTTCAACCGGGACTACGGCTTCAGTCCCGAAGGCTAGGGCAAACGGGGTCTCCCCGGTGCTGGCCCTATAGGAAGTCCTATAAGACCATAGGACCTCCGGGAGTTCGTCTGCCCAGCTCCCTTTCTTTCCCTCGAGGCGGAGCTTCAATATGTGTTTCAGAATCTTGTTCACCGCCTCGACCTGGCCGTTCGACTGGGGATGATATGTAGTTGAGTAGTGCTTCTTGATGTTCCATGAGCTGCAGAAGTCCCTCAACTTCTGTCCGTCGAACTACCTTCCATTATCAGTGATGACCGACTGCGGGAGCCCAAATCTGCAGATCAGGTTTTTCCAAATGAAGCCGATCATCCTTTCTTGGGTTATGGTTGTGAGAGCTTCGGCCTCAGCCCACTTAGTGTAGTAGTCTACTGCTACGACAGCAAACTTTACACCGCCTCTACCAGGTGGAAATGGGCCGATCAAGTCGATACCCCATTTCGCGAAAGGCCATGGGCTGAAAACCGACTTAAGCTGGTTGGCTGGGGAGTGGATGTTAGGTGCAAAAAGTTGGCACTTTCGGCACCTTCGAGCGAAGCTGATGGCATCTTTGCGAAGAGTGGGCCAGTAGTATCCCTGTCTGATTGTCTTGTATGCCAATGCTTGCCCCCCAGCGTGACTCCCACAATTCCCTTCGTGAATTTCTTCTAACACTTCGGACCCCTGCTTCCTAGTTAGGCATTTGAGTAGGGGTAGAGAGAATCCACGTTTATAGAGTTGGCCATCCAGCAGTGTATATCTGGCAGCTTGCTTTGTTAGCCAGCTAGCTTCCCAGGTGTCCACGGGGGTTGTTTCATCTGTCAAGTATTTTTGGATTGGAGTGCACCAATCTTCACCATCTTCACTATCTTTCTGCCCCCCGCTCGAGGTTTGATTTATCTTGTAATCGGACGTCGAGGGGCTTTTCAGTGTGGTGATTACAACCTCCGTGAATTCGGCCTCGCCGTCACTGGTAGCTAGCCGGGCTAAGGCATCTGCTTGTGTGTTTTCTAGCCGCGGTATCCGATTGATGTAGACCTGCGTGAACATCGAAATTAGATGTGCGGCTATCTTTTGGTAGGTCATCATCTGCGGGTCTTTTGCCTCATATTCCCCCCGGACTTGGGATATTATTAGCTGGGAATCTCTGAAAACTTGAAGATTGGTTGCCCCCATAGCTAATGATAGCCTAAGTCCCGCTATCAACGCTTCATACTTCGCCTTGTTGTTGGTTGCTCGAAAGTCGAACCGGATTACGGAGGTGAAGACTTGTCTGTCCGGGCTGATCAGGACCACGCCGGTGCCTGCTGCTACGCTGGTTGATGATCCGTCTACGTAGAGATGCCACGAAGCTATACGCCCCCTCGTCGGATCTTGTGGGAAAGTTAGCTCGACGATGAAGTCGGCGAGTGCTTGTCCCTTGATCGCTGTTCGGGGTGCGCAGGTTATACCATATTGGCTGATCTCTAGTGACCATTACAGCAGGCGTCCGGCGGTGTCTGGGCGCTGTAGTATTTGGCGCAGTAGGAACGTTGTCAACACCTCTATTGGGTGGTCAAAGAAGTAAGGCCTCAATTTTCTAACACTCATCACCAGTGCATAAGCCAGTTTCTCTGTTGGGGTATACCGCAACTCAGCTTCGTGTAGTACTTGGCTTACGTAGTACACTGGTAGGTGTGTTTTCGCCTCTTCTCGGACCAGGACGGAGCTGATGGCCACCTCCGATGCAGCCAGGTAGAGGTACAGCTTTTCTCCAGGTATCGGCTTTGACAGGACCTGTGTATCTGCCAGGTATGTTTTGATGTCCTCAAAGGCTCGTTGGCATTCACTTGTCCAAACGAAGTGGTTTTTGAGGTGGAGCTTGTTGGCTTTGGCCGCCTCTTTGTACCTCCGTGTGTTTGCCTTAATTGCCTCGAAAAAAGGACGATTTCGGTCGCCAGACCTGGAGATGAATCTGTTTAGGGCCGCCATGCACCCAGTCAGTCTTTGAATTTTTTGGACGGAATCGGGTATACCCATCTCGATTATGCATTGGACCTGTGTTAGGTTGACCTCAATTCCACGCTGGCTAACTAGGTGCCCCAGGAACTTTCTGGAGTGTACGCCGAAGCTGGTCTTTTTGGGGTTCAACTTCATGTTGTAGTGGCGCAGTATGTCGAAGGTCTGTTTTAGGTGGTCCAGGTGGTCCTCTTTTCTCAAACTCTTGACAACTATATCATCCACGTACACCTCCATGGATTCGCCAATGTGTTGGTCAAACATTTTGTTCACCAATCTTTGGTAGGTGGCTCCGGCGTTGATGAGTCCGAACGGCATCCTTTCCCAGCAATACATGTTTTTGTTGGTGTAGAACGCCGTGTGTTCCTGGTCATCTGGGTGTAGAGCTATCTGGTGATAGACCGCAAAAGCATCCATGAATGTCATCATCTCATGGCCTGCGGTGCTGTCCACCAGCTGGTCAATATGAGGTAGCGGGAAGTTGTCCTTCGGGCATGCTTTGTTCAGGTCCGTGAAGTCAATGCAGAGTCTCCATGTCCCTTTGTGTTTCCTCACCAGGACGTGATTCGCGACCCACTGTGGACACAAAGCTTCCTTGATGAGCTTGTTGTCTAACAACTTCTCCACCTCAACCGTTAGAGTTGCGTACTTGTCTGGTCCATACTTCCTTCGCTTTTAACATACGGGTCTCCTCATCGGATCTATGTTGAGTCTGTGGCAAGCATGTTCCAACGGGATCCCTGTCATGTCTTCGTGGGACCAGGCAAACACGTCCAGGTTGGTCATCAAGAACAGCTCCATCCTCGACCGGTACGGTTCAGGTAACTCAGAACCGATGAAAAGTTCTAAGTCCCTTTCCAGGTCCACCGGGAGTGCCGTCAACTCTTCCATGGGGGTGGCTTTTCTCTTTTGACTTTTCCACATCGGGTCGCTGATGAACTCGTCCCACTCCTCTTGTGACATCTGCGCAGGCTCGTGGCCTATGCGCGGTTCGAGGTCATCAGGTTGGCTTTCAGCTTGGGTAGGCTCATCAGCTTGGGTGGGTCCCCGAGATGGTGTGGTGACTTGGGGAGTTGGGTCAACGTCCATTGGTGTTGGTTCTTGACCTCCCGCAGGTCCCCCATCTTGGGCTTCATCTACCATCTCCATGGGAGCAGGTTGCTGCTCCTGCGCAGGTGCTGATCCATGCGCAGGTCTCAACACTTGGGTTTCTTCCAAGTCCTCCATTGGTGTCGGCTGTGTGTCTTGCACAGGTCCAGTGCCTTGGTTGATTTATGACAAATTGCCTACCTCCATCATCTCAGTTTCGACCGAGATGACGTTTAGGATGTTTGGTTCGTCTGCAGGAATCTGTACGTCCTCCTCAAGGACTTGGACTCGTGTCACCTCTTTTTTGACCTGACCGTCTTTCATTTGGAGTAAACACTCTCGGGCCTTTTTCTGGTCACCTTTTATAGTTCCGGCACCTTTTGGAGTTGGGAATTTTAAACAGTAGTAGTAGGTCGAACACGCCACTTTGAATTCATTAATAAACGAACGACCAAGGAACCCGTTGTAGGAGGACTGCTGGTAGACAACTAGGAAATCTATGAGCCTAGTCAGTCTCCTTTCGGGGTCCTCAGCCGATACAAGCTGGACGCTCAACCTAACACTACCTAGGGAGACGGTTACAGCTTCTCCGAACCCCACTATCCTAGCATTGCTAGGTTCCAGATACGACTCAAAATCACCTAAGGCATCCAAGGTGGATTTGAAGAGAATGTTGGTGAATGCGCCAGTGTCCACAAGTAGCCTGTGAACTCGGACGTTCATGATGTTGGCGGTTATCACCAATGAGTCGTTGTGGGGCATCAGTACCCCCTCCAGGTCCGCTGAGGAAAATGTCAGCTCGTCAGTGTTGACAGAATTTATTAACGGTGTTTGTTTATGTGGCTTTTCAACATATTAATTCTATCAAACAATAATCCAAGATTTTATGTTCTTGGATGTAATATGAGGAGGGAGAGTAGAGAGAGAAATATTGCAAGAGTAGTAGTATTGATTTTCAGAATTTGTGAGGAATTGTGTGAATAGTACAAGGGAGGTCTTATTTATAGGTGTGTGAGTGTGAGACGGCACCTTACGAGCCTAGATGGCCTCCGGTGTTGGCGAGGGTTCCTTACCCTCGCCTTAGTCTCCCCACACCGCTTCCTATCTCATGCCTCGTCCTACCACAATGCCTTAGACTAGATGGGCCTCATTAAAAATCTCGCCGTAAACCACCCTTGTGGATAAACCAGATGGAGGGAAAAAGAGCGCACCACCGGGATCCTATAGACTAAGGGCGAGCTCATGGGCGAGCTCTTAGACGAGTCGGGCGATCTCTGGGGCGAGCTCTATTGCCTTGCTTGGTCTGTGAGTGTTGCGTGATGATGAACTCTGGCGAGACTTCCATGATGGTATGGGGTGAGCCCTGGGCGAGCTCCAGCACTACAGAGGCGACCTCTTGATTCTTCGAATTACCTCGAGTGGCTCGCCCATCAACAATTACCCCCCAGCTCGCCTTCATCATGGTTCGTGGCATGTGTCGGCGAGCTGGTATAAGACCCTCGGGCGAGCTTTTCCGTGGGTGGAATTCGAGACGTCACACGCGTTTCCCTCAGCGTCGTTTCCCGCGCCCGTAATAATAACTTTTCAAATTCTTTGCAAAGAGGTCCCTGATCTTTCGGGAATTTCGAGCTTGTGCCCAGCGTCTATAAATAGGCGAAAACGAAGGATTTCCTCATTTTGCTTCCTTCATTTCTCAGAGCGCATTTCTGGTCAATCCTCTGCTCTAGACACGTCTGCCAAGGTAGAGACCCGAATTTTTCCTCTCTCTTTCCTTGCTCTTTATTTTCGAACGTCTAAATTATGTCTGAGAACTCTTCGAGCCGTTCCCCCCCGCGTCGTGATCTGGGTAAAGGACAAATGACCGATGACCTTCCGAACCCTCGAGAGACACCTGTGATCCTCTCTTCGAGCCCCGGGAAGAGCTCTGGGACTTCCCCGGACAGTGGCGAGCTCCTGGGGTCAGTACGTTCTGACTCTGGCGAGCAAGCTACCAGTTCCAGCGGGTATTCCCCCCTTCGCGAGCTCTGGGACTACTCTGAGAGAGTTTCTGGGGGGGCTGCGGCCCCGGTCGAAGAAGAGGTCGCTGAGACCGATGCCCGGGAGGAGATCGTCGGGGTGGTGGCCGATGATATCGTTGCCGAGCTGGCCCGTGAAGTCGACGAAGAGATCGACGGGGATACAGGGACGGAGGTCACTTACGAATACCTCCGTTTTATCGACTTTCCCTTCCCCAAGCTCCCCGAACATCAAATCTCCGCCGAGGTCGTGCACAAGTTCGACTGGAGCGAGTATGTGAGGACCCATGGGCGAGCTTTCCCCTACCTCGACGAGCTCCGATTCGAAAAGCCACCGGCAGGTCTGACCTGAAGGCCAACGGGGTGGAGAGTATCATGAGTGAGTTCGCCCTTCCGGATATTCGGAGGCGGTTCCGCATCCCGCTGGACATTTTTATGTATCCTGCCGAGGAGAAAGAGCGGGCCGACCTCCCCCCTGCCGGGCTCACAGCCATGAATTATCACACCCTGAAGGCTGGGCTCACCCTTCCCATCCACCCTACAATTGGGCAGTTTTTGGCGGACACGGGCCTCGCCATTACCCAACTCACTCCGAACGCATGGAGTAATTTATTGGCTGCCCTGACTGTCTTTGGGCTCGAGGGTTATGAAAACCGGCTAAGCACGGCAGAGATTAGCGAGCTATTCAACGTGATCAGACAAGTGAGGGAGGGGAAGGGCTATTATTCTTTCCAAGCTCGACCGGGGGGTAAATTTTTAGGCGACCTCCCCAATAAAATCCGAGATTGGAAGGAGCAGTTCTTCTTCATCGGGGGGGATTGGCGAGCTTCTGATGGTCGTGGAGGGCGCATTTCTACCCCCGAGTCCTACGGGGAGGCGAGCTGTAGGTGACGTACCTTAGTGTGTGTGCGTCGGATTAGATTACTGATCTAATCTATCTTTTTGCAGGTTTGAAGCGTCATAAGTCGAGCCGTGGGAAACCGGAAGTTTCGACTGGTTTTGAGTTCGTGCGGACGGTGTGTTGTCTGTTAGAGAAGAAAGATCGCGAGATCGTACACCTGTGCCAACACCACTGCCGCAGGCTCGCCGGTCTCATTACTTCGCCACATCACCTCGCCGCTCAAGGTTTTGAATTTTTCCCAAGTTTCCTCAGATCGCTATCTCATGTGTTCGAGGTCGCCGAGCTTACTTGATTAATTGATGCAGGTGTAGGTAGAGTTGCCGAGCTCCCGCCTATCGAAGTTCCCGAAGCCTACCATTTTCTAGCTCGGCAGCTGAGGATGGGCAAACCTCGTCCAGGGAGGGAAGGTATCCCTTCGGGGGCGGTCCTGGACGCCACCAAAAAGTTTGAGCTCGCCAAGGCTTCTGATAAGGCCGGGAGCTCGGGCTCGCAAAAGACCTCGGCGCCTCCCCAACCAAAAGAGAAGGTCGCCGCTACCAAGAAGGGGGCGGGCCGAGGCTCAGACCCCGAACGGGGTACCCAACCCCCCCATCCGACGAGGCGAGCTCTCCACCGAGGGGATGGCTCACGGGTGAGCGAGGAAGAGACCCGCCCTGCCAAACGGGTTAGGGCTGAGGGTGGCTCCGGATCAACCCCCGCGGGGTCAGGGCGAGCTCTAGCGGTCCAATCTTCCTAGGCGCCCCCAACTCCTCAGAGTGCGCCCTCGCCGCCTCCCTATGGGGTCCCTATTCGGGATGACACCCTGCTCGGGCTCAACCCCGATAGGTTCGGGTAAGTAGGCGACCTCTTTTGAAGTTGGGAGCCTTAGCGGTTTCTATAATTCTTGCTAACTGGTTTTAAGTGTGTGCAGGTATACCCCTGCCGAGTTCCCGCAACGACCCAGCTCTCTCCATACCGCCGAGCGATCCAAAGCCTTGAGCTCGTCGAGAGACCTTCCCGAGGGGGCGGCTCGCCGAGTTTTTACTGAGGCTCCCAAGTACCTCTCTGCTTCAGAGCTCGGCATGATCGAGAAGCAGAAGCCCGCCGACAAGGCGAAGTTGGCGATACATTACGCCAGTGTGGCGATGGCGGCGGCCCAGCTCATTGCCGATGACATTACTGCTGCCGACAGAGCTCGCAGCGACACGAAAAGGGCGCTGACAAAGGTGGGCGATGAGCGGAAGAAAGCCCTCGAGGAGCTCGCCTGGATGGAGGCCAAAGCGAAGGCCTCGTTAGAGGCGGAGCGGCTCGCCATTAGGAGGGCTGAAAAACTCCAAGCCGACCTCCACAAAGAAAGGGCCGAGCTCAAAGAAGCTCGCCGAGCACTTGCTGATCGGGACAGGGAGCTCGACCTGACCCGGGTTGAGGTGGGGGTCCTCCGGGATCAGAGCCGGGAGAATTCCGAGGAGTGCCGGAGGCTGCGAGAAGAGGTCGCCGCTAAAGCTTTGGAGGTTGCCGAGCTCAAGAGCCAATCTGACACTACAATCAAGCCTGAGGCACTTGAGCTCACCGAGATGGTCGCTACTGACAAGGGCTTCGTGCTCTGCTTTGCTGAGGTTATCTGCTCCTTCCAATGGGCGCGGATTAATAACGACAGCGAGTGGGAAGCCCTCGTCGGTGAGTTTGAGGATTGCCTGGAAAAGTCCTCGATTCCCCCTGGCACGGAACTAAATATTGGAGACCTCGCGGGCTATGGGATCAATCTCGATGCTGCTCGTCTGAAATTCAACATTATCCAGACGAAGCAGGTCTTGACTGCCGACCTCGCCCAAGAGACTGAAGGTGCCGAGGGGGAAACTGGAGGTGAGGTCCCGCCGACCATGGAGCAGATGCAGGAGGTCTGCGGGGATGCGATGGTAAACATCAGCGAGCTCGACACAAGCGGATTCTCCGGGAATATTACTCCTGATGCCGAGCTTGCCATGCCAATTCGCCAGGTCGCCCCTACTCCAGAGGTCACCGTCCCCAAACCATAGGCATTTACTATTGCTTTCTCAGATTAGCTTTAATTTTCCAAGTTTCGATAGGTCGCCGGGTTGTGGAGCTCGCCCAGAAGGAGCTCCATTTTTTTAGCATTTGACTTTTGCCTCCAGTAGATCTAGCTCGCCGGGCACTTGCAGCTCGCTCAGAAGGAGCTTTTTGTAATTCAAAGATGGCCAGCTGGTCGGCCTTTGTGGCCAGCACTACTACTCATACTTAGGATTTTTTCAAGTATATTTTTGGCTTGAAAATCTCTTAAGTATCCTTTTGAATATAAGTCGAGCATTTTTTTGTCCAACTCTTTTTTTATTTATGTTTTTGCGCTTTTACGTTATAATTTCTTAAATAGCTCGTTCTTGTTTATTTCCCTGGTACATAATTGTTCGTCTTATTCTACTTTGAGAAGCGAATCGTTCGTTTTACGTCACTTACGACTACGAATTGTACCTCTGTTTTTAGAGTGCGTATTCTTCGTCTTATGCCACTTAGGGCCGCGAATCGTTCGTCTTAGGCCACTTAGGGCAGCGAATTGCACTTCGATTGATTCACGTTGGGCCATTGGGTCTCATGAACCTTGCCTTAGACGTTTTAGTCTTTTTCGCGAATTTTTCTAACTTGTGGCAGTAAGTGCTTAGCAACCCTTTAAGAAGGGTACCTTCGCGACCTTGGGCACTTTGGCCTTTGCCTTCGAGCTATTCAATTACAACGCTTGGGACCTTGGTCCTTGCGCACAACGGTTTTTTTTTTTTTTTTAGCACATGGGCGAGCTGGGCTTGGTGTAGTGGGCGACCTGGCGCAGCTCGTCTGGTTGATGAAGAGCTGCACAGGTCTAAACACTTGGGAATTTTTCTGAATTTTCTGAATTTCTCTTATAGCTACGTAATTTACATCGGTTGCCATCTACATTTTTTATGTCAACCTCTGACTAGTCTATTACAGAATTCTAGTCTATTGGTAGAACTTTCTTAGATGTGTCGAGCTCCAGGTGTATGACGAAGCTTTGCCTTCTGCGTCTTCTAGATCATAGGTACCGTTTGGCCAGGCTGCAGTGACCCGGAATGGTCCTTCCCAATTTGAACAAAATACACCTGGTGGGGCCATCAATTTCTTTTTCAACACCAGGTCGCCGACCTTGAACTTTCGGTCTCGGACCTGAGAGTTGTAATATTTTTCCGCTCTACGCTTGTAGGTGGCGTTTTTCATTTCTGATGAAGCTCTGGTTTCTTCGATCAGATCTTTTTCTATTGCCAAGGCTTCATCATTCTTTTCTTCATCATACCCCACCACCTTCCAAGTCTTGTTCTGGATCTCTACCGGGACCACGGCTTCAGTCCCGAAGGCTAGGGTAAACGGGGTCTCCCCGGTACTGGCCCTATAGGAAGTTCTGTAAGACCATAGGACCTCCGGGAGTTCGTCTGCCCAGCTTCCTTTCTTTTCCTCGAGGCGGAGCTTTAATATGTGTTTCAAGATCTTGTTTACCGCCTCGACTTGGCCGTTCGACTGGGGGTGATATGGAGTTGAGTAGTGCTTCTTGATGTTCCATGAACTGCAGAAGTCCCTCAACTTCTGTCCGTCGAACTGCCTTCCATTATCAGTGATGACCGACTGCGGGAGTCCAAACCTGCAGATCAGGTTTTTCCAAATGAAGCCGATCATCCTTTCCTGGGTTATGGTTGTGAGAGCTTCGGCCTCAGCCCACTTAGTGTAGTAGTCCACTGCTACAACAACGAACTTTACACCGCCTCTACCAGGTGGAAATGGGCCGATCAAGTCGATACCCCATTTCGCAAAAGGCCATGGGCTGAAAATCGACTTAAGCTGGTTGGCTGGGGAGTGGATGTTAGGTGCGAAAAGTTGGCACTTTCGGCACCTTCGAGCGAAGCTGATGGCATCTTTGCGAAGAGTGGGCCAGTAGTAGCCCTGTCTGATCGTTTTATATGCCAATGCTTGCCCCCCAGCGTGACTCCCACAAATCCCTTCGTGAATTTCTTCTAACACTTCGGACCCCTGCTTCTTAGTTAGGCATTTGAGTAGGGGTAGAGAGAATCCACGTTTATAGAGCTGGCCATCCAGCAGCGTATATCTGGCAGCTTGCTTTACTAACCGGCTAGCTTCCCAGGCGTCTACGGGGGTTGTTCCGTCTGCTAAGTATTTTCGGATTGGAGTGCACCAATCTTCACCATCTTCACGCCCCCCACTCGAGGTCTGATTTATCTTGTAATCGGACATCGAGGGGTTTTTCAGTGTGGTGATTACAACCTCCGTGAATTCGGCTTCGCCGTTGCTAGTAGCTAGCCGGGCTAGAGCATCTGCTTGTGTGTTTTCTAGCCGCGGTATTTGATTGATGTAAACTTGTGTAAACATCGAGATCAGATGCGCGGTTATCTTCTGGTAGGTCATCATCTGCTGGTCTTTTGCTTCAAATTCCCCCCGGACTTGGGATATTATTAGCTGGGAATCTCCGAAAACTTGAAGATTGGTTGCCCCCACAGCTAATGATAGCCTAAGTCCTGCTATTAACGCTTCATATTCCGCTTCATTGTTGGTTGCTCGAAAGTCGAACCGAATTGCGGAGGTGAAGACTTGTCTATCAGGGCTGATCAGGACCACGCCGGCGCCTGCTGCCATGCTAGTTGATGATCCGTCCACGTAGAGATGCCACGGAGCTATACGCCCCCTCGTCGGATCTTGTGGGAAAGTTAGCTCGACGATGAAGTCGGCCAGTGCTTGTCCCTTGATCGCTGTTCGGGGTGCGTAGGTTATACCGTATTGGCTGATCTCCAGTGACCATTTCAGTAGGCGTCCGGCAGTGTCTGGGCGCTGTAGTATTTGACGCAGTGGGAACGTTGTCAGCACCTCCACCGGATGGTCAAAGAAGTAAGGCCTCAATTTTCTAACACTCATCACCAGTGCATAAGCCAGCTTCTCTGTTGGGGTGTACCGCAGCTCAGCTTCATGTAAGACTTGGCTCACGTAGTACACTGGGAGGTGTGTTTTTGCCTCTTCTCGGACCAGGACGGAGCTGATGGCCACCTCCGACGCGGCTAGGTACAGATACAGCTTCTCTCCAGGTATTGGCTTCGACAGAATCTGTGTGTCCGCCAGGTATGTTTTGATATCCTCGAAGGCTCGTTGGCATTCATTTGTCCAGACGAAGTGGTTTTTGAGGTGGAGCTTGTTGGCCTCGGCCGCCTCTTTGTATCTCCGTGTGTTTGCTTTAATTGCCTCGAAAAATGGATGATTTCTGTCGCCTGACCTGGAGATGAATCTGTTAAGGGCTGCCATGCACCCTGTCAGTCTTTGAATTTTTTGGATGGAGTCGGGTATCCCCATCTCAATTATGCATTGGACCTGTGTTGGGTTGACCTCGATTCACCGCTGGCTAACTAGGTGCCCCAGGAACTTCCCAGAGTGTATGCCGAAGCTGGTCTTTTTGGGGTTCAACTTCATGTTGTAGTGGCGCAGTATGTCGAAGGTCTGTTTCAGGTGGTCCAAGTGGTCCTCCTTTCTCAAACTCTTGACAACTATGTCGTCCACGTACACCTCCATGGATTCGCCGATGTGTTGGTCAAACATTTTGTTCACCAATCTTTGGTAGGTTGCTCCGGCGTTGATGAGTCCGAACGGCATTCTTTCCCAGCAGTACATGTTCTTGTTGGTGTAGAACGCCGTGTGTTCCTGGTCTTCCGGGTGCAGAGCTATCTGATGATAGCCTGCAAAAGCATCCATGAATGTCATCATTTCATGGCCTGCAGTGCTGTCCACCAGCTGGTCAATGTGAGGTAGTGGGAAGTTGTCCTTCGGGCATGCTTTGTTCAGGTCCGTGAAGTCAATGCAGAGTCGCCACGTCCCGTTGTGTTTCTTCACCAGGACGGGGTTCGCGACCCACTGCGGACACAAAGCCTCCTTGATGAGCTTGTTGTCTAACAACTTCTCCACCTCAACTGTTAGAGTTGCGTACTTGTCTGGTCCATATTTTCTTCGCTTTTGGCGTACGGGTCTCTTCGTCGGATCTATGTTAAGCCAGTGGCAAGCATGTTCCAACGGGATCCCCGTCATGTCTTCGTGGGACCAGGCAAATATGTCCAGGTTGGACATCAAGAACAGCTCCATCCTCGACCGGTACGGTTCAGGTAACTCAGAACCGATGAAAAGTTCTAAGTCCCTTTCCGGGTCCACAGGGAGTGCCGTCAACTCCTCCATGGGGGTTGCTTTTCTCTTCTGACATTTCCACCTCGGGTCGTTGATGAGCTCGTCCCACTCCCCTTGTGACATCTGTGCAGGCTCGTGGCCTATGCGCGGTTCGAGGTCATCGGGTTGGCTTTCAGCTTGGGCGAGCTCATCGGCTGTGAACACCTCCGGTGGTCTGTCAGCTTGGGATGGCGTGGTGACTTGAGAGATTGGGTCAACGTCCATAGGCATTGGTTCTTGACCTCCCGCAGGTCCTCCACCTGGGGCCTCATCAACTACCTCCATGGGAGTAGGCTGCTGTCCCTGCGCAGCTACCGATCCCTGCGCAGGTCTCAACAGTTGGGCTTCTTCCACGTCCTCCATTGGTGTCGGTTGCGTGTCCTGCGCAGGTCCAATGCCTTGGTTGATTTGTACGTCCTCTTCGAGGATGTGGACTTGCGTAACGGACTTCTTGACCCGGCCATCTTTGATTTGGAGTAAACACTCTCGGGCCTTTTTCTGGTCACCTTTTATAGTTCCGGTACCCTTCGGAGTTGGAAATTTTAAACAGTAGTAGTAGGTCGAACACGCCGCTTTGAATTCATTAATAAAAGGGCGGCCAAGGAACCCGTTGTAGGAGGACTGCTGGTCGACAACTAGGAAATCTATGAGCCTAGTCAGTCTCCTTGCGGGGTCCTCAGCCGATACAAGTTGGACGCTCAACCTAACATTACCTAGGGGGACGGTTACAACTTCTCCGAACCCCACTATCCTAGCATTGCTAGGTTCTAGGTACGACTCAAAATCACCCAAGGCATCCAAGGTGGATTTGAAGAGAATGTTGGTGAATGCGCCGGTGTCCACAAGTAGCCTGTGAACTCGGACGTTCATGATGTCGGCGGTTATCACCAACGAGTCGTTGTGGGGCATCAGTACCCCCTCCAGGTCCGCTGAAGAAAATGTCAGCTCGTCAGCGAGCTGTGAGGCGGACCTGGGGCCGGAGCTGCCTTCTTGGACTTGGTTTATGGCCCAGATCTCGGCCTTCCTTTTTCTCCTGGATGTGGAGGATCCCCCGTCCTGGAGACCTCCGGCGGCTCCTATCTCCTCCTCGAGAACTAAGAGTTCCCGGGTGGGCTCCATGTTTTGCTGAGGTTGGGGAGGTGCCCTCCGCCTGTTGTGGGGGCCAGGTTGGTCTGCTTCCTCTTCCTCGTCATCGGAGGTAGCCCTCCTCTCGAACCTCGGTCTCTTAGCTGGGGCCTTCTTCATGAACTCGGCCAATTTCCCCTACTCATAAAATTTCCAGAGTTGCTTGAGGAGGTCTCGGCACTCGCTGGTGAAGTGGCCGATAGCCTGATGGTAGGCACAGAATTTGTTGGGGTTGAGCTTTGTGCGGTCCTGGCGGATCCGCCTTGGCTCTTCCAGCATGGACTTGTCCTTGAAGGCAGTGAAGACGTGGTCAACGGAAACAGTGAGGACCTGGTTGAGCTTTTCTTTGAGCTCGTCTCCCTCGCCAAAGGCTTTTAAGTTCCGAGGAGCTTTGTAGGTGCCCCCGGACTTCTTCCCGTAGGGTTTCCTCTCTTCGTGGGCACCAACTTCTTTCACTAGTGTCTCCTGCATAGCCACGAACACCCCCGCCTTGTGACGAAATTCGCTGTAAGTGTTGGGACATGCGAGGTGCATCTCCTTCCAGAGGTCGGTGCCCCTTTTGAGCCCGGCCATCGCTGCGACGACCTTAGTGTCCTCACTCACCGGCTCGCCTTCCAGCAGGATTTTGTCAAACCTTTCCAGGTATTGCTGGTCGGTCTCGCCCTCACCTTGATGGATGTTGGTGAGTCGGTGCTTCTGGGTAAGGTAGGATCCGAACCCAGAGAAATGGGCCAGGAACTCCCGCGAGAGTTGGCCAAATGAGCAGATTGACCCCGGGGCGAGTGAAGAGAACCAGCGGTGAGCTCGATCCCCTAGGGTCAGCTGGAAGTTCCGGCACTGGGTGAAGTCGGTGGCGCCGACCGAAATCATGAAGTCCGCGTACTTGGCCAGGTGGACTTTTGGGTCCGATTTGCCTTCGTATGCGGACATCACCGGGAACTGAATTTTCTTCTGGAACGGTGCGCGGAGGATGGCAGGCGCCAATGGAGATGTGGGGAGAGTCGTGGCGCCAGGTCCGCCAGACTTAGCTGCTACTTGTGCTTGTAGCATTTCAATGGCCTTTTTTAGTGAAGCCAGCTCGTCATCTCGGGTCACCTCCGGTGGAGGCTGCTCAAAGGTCGTGTGTCTCACGGACGCACGCCCCCGAGGTGCCTCACTCTGGGGTGACCTCTCAGTGGCGGGCTGGAATTGGCGTCCGCCGTGGGGGCCTAGCCGGTCAGTGGCGGGCCTCCTCAGCCTTTCGTGGGCTGATCTGCGTGGCTGCTGGTCGGAATCCCCGTGGGACGCAGCTAGGGCCACCGTACGTTCATTTTCCCCGTATCTCGGGCCCAGGCGGCCTTGGAGGACTTCCTTCCTTTGTGATTGGTGGGTGCCAGATGCCCCGGTGTAAGCCGACTCCCTCCCGGTGTAAGGAGCCGGATCCTCCTCCACCATCTTGGCCTTGCCGGTCCTCTTCCTGCGCTGGCGAGCTTGTGCCGAGCTTGCCTCCTGCTCGGTGGGGAGTATGCTGTAGTCCCCTCTGGTCTGGGTGCTCTGAGTGGGCCTGGTCTGCTCCCGAGCTTCGGTAGCTGGAGCTCGCCTGGGTACCAGGGCGAGCTCGTCCTGCTGTCGCTGCTGTAACCTCTGTAAGGTCGCAATGGTGCGTTGGAGCTCATCGGGGTTGCTGGCCAGGTCCCTCAGGGCAGGAGCCAAGTCTTCCTGGGTCACCGCAACTCGTGGAGCTGCGATGCTCTTCTGGGGAGGTGGTTGTGATATTTCCACCACCTGGCGTGAGGTCTCCACCTCGGCCTGGTTTTGATCACCCCCTTTAGACCTTCCCGCAGCTGCGGAGGCCTGTCCCTTAGCGGCTCGAGTGTTAGTCATTTTTGGGTTTTGGAGGGGGTAGCTTGCTGAAGGTCGCCGAGGTGGAGGGAGGTCGCCGGAGTGGTGGTCGTCCAGCTTAGGTGGAGCTGTGCAAGTTTTCATCTAGCCTCGCGTGTGACGAATTATCTAAAATTCAGTTTATTCGTGTGCACGCGCGCGTTTGAAAACTTGTTCCGGGCAGATTTCGTGAAATCCGAAAACTCGGGTTTTTGTCCGGAAATCTGGGTTCTTCGTTCAAGGGATGAAGATGTATGTGTATCTTCAAGTGTTCTTGAGTTTTATCAAGAACATCTTTGAATCTTCAAATCTTCAAGCAAACTCTAATGTTTCGTTCTTGAAAATTTTCTAATTTTCGGGTTCGACGACCCGGAACCCCTCCTTCTAGCGCCAAATTGTTGATAGAATTTACTAATCGATGTTTGTTTATGTGGCTTTACGACGGATTAATTCTACCAAACAATAATCTTATGATTTTATGTTCTTGGATATGATATGAAGAGGGAGAGTAAAGAGTTTAGAGAGAGAAATATTCTAGTGAGGATTGTATTGATTGTGTGAAATGTGAGAATTCTGTGAATAGTACAAGAGAGGTCTTATTTATAGGCGTGTGAGTGTGAGACGGCACCTTATGAGCCTTTGTGGCTTCCGGTGTTGACGAGGGTTCCTTACCCTCGTCTTGGTCTCTCACACTGCTTCCCCTATCACGCCTCGTCCTACTACTATGTCTTAGACTAGATGGGCCTCATTAAAAACCTCGCCGTAAACCACCCTTGTGGATAAACCGGACGGAGGGAAAAAGAGCGCGCCATCGGGGTCCTATTGACTAACAAGCGAGCTCATGGGCGAGCACAGAGGCGGGCGAGCTCTGGGGCGAGCTCTAAAGCCTTGCGTGGCCTACGAGTGTTGTGCGATGATGAACCTCGGCGAGGTTTTCACGAGGATATGGGGTGAGCTCGGCGACCTCCTGACCTCTCGGATTCACCTCGAGTGGCTCGCCCATCAACAGCGGGAGCTGAAATAAATTTTAAATTTTTTTAATAAAAATTTGTACCGTTAATAAAAAAGTGATATTTAATTCTTGTTATCCTTAATAAAATATTAAATTTGTAGGAAAATATCGTTGAAAATATTTTTTTTTCAGTAGTTTTTTTCTTATAAAAGTAAATAATTTTGGTTTAATTTTCAGCTTCATCCAATTACATTTTTTTGTTCATTTAATGTTAAAATTTTTAATTTAAAAATAATATTAAAATTTTAATCTATCCAAATTTTGTTCAGATTTGTTTTGCAACTAATTCAGTATTTACTGTTTCACACCACAAATTTAGCAACCATTAATATATTGTTGGTTTAAAATTATTGTATTTTTTAAAATTCAAAATTTTTGTTTAATTTTTCACTTAGTTAATTGAACACGGTTTTTTAAATGTTACTCTATTAATTATGGTTATAGTTATTTTTAGTTTTAATATATTGCAGTTATGTTGGGAAAGTTCATCCAATATATATTTTTTAGTTTATGTGGAGACTCCGTAACCCACAACTTAATAAGTAATTTTAGTTTTAAAAAATTATGATTTTTACATACTATTAAAATCATATTTTATCCAAATATTTTGTTTTGTTTATTTTGTAATAGACATACGATTTTAGTATGGTAAATATTTTTAGGTGTAAATCGTATGTCTTTATTTTAGTATGGTCTAGACATATACTAGGTACATATACTATGAATAATTCTAGGTTGAATTATACAAATTATTATTGTATACCTTAGGTTTTGTAATATATATATATATAAATGGTATATATAATGGTAATCTTGACAGTTTGGGAACGCCTCCCAATAAAAAAGAATGTGATGCTGTGAATGCACTGGCAGGTGGAGGCCATCTCACCAGTCGGCACCCAGTCGGCACCCTTGGTGCCGACTGGTTTCAAATTCATAAACGAAGGGTGCCGACTGGTTTCAAATTCATAAACATTCCATTTTTCTCTCTATTTCCCTTATTTGATTTAGGAAGATCACTAAATTAATAAATTTGCCATGAAAGTATAGAGGGGCATAATTGCCAAATCGAATCAAGTGCCGATGGAATAATTCCATTTAATGGGCCCAAAAATTATCCCTTATTTTTTCACAGCCCAAACTTTTTTAGCGATAGAAGAATCATCACAAAAAAGAACGGTCAATATAGCGCCACGTGGACGGTTAGATTTCGCCAGAACCGACTCGGCACGCATGTTAGGTCAATATTAGGTTTCGTACTCTGGCTGCCATTGATCATCCTTGCATCTCTCTCTCATCTAACCCCAGAATTTTTCTCGTAAACAGCACGATTCTCTCTCTAGATTTTTCTTGTAATTCAGAGATGGAGACAGAGCGCGTGACGGAGCTGACGATGGATCGGCGGCCGAGAAAGAGGGCACGTTTGGGTTGGGATGTTCTTCCTCAGGCACCTAAGGTATTTTCGAGATCTCTTGATTATTGGGTTTTTTCATTCTTGTTTTTTCATGTTTTCTTGTAGATCTGATGGAAAATTATGATTTTATGGGATCAGGTATGAGTTATGCTTTCGTCTTTGTGTGACGGTTTTGGGCCTTTTTTTTGTTAGATCTGCTAGTTTTTTATAGAATCGACTCGATTTTTGGGTTCGCTGTATTGTCTTACTGCTCATGTTTGAGTAGATTGAGACTTTGTTATCTAACAATTATCCTCGATGCTTGAAGAAAACGTAGGATGGGTATTTAAGGCAGATCTGTTGCTTAAATTGGTTATTTCTTTTTTACACATGAATCTTGAAAACAAGGCTTCTTTCTTAATTTTTTCTTGTTATTCAGTGTATTATTTTCGTATTTCTGAATAGTTATTTGTTGTTATCGTCGTTCTGAATTCGGAAATTTTCTTGATTCCATTTTATGGGATACTGAATATTGTGCTCAAGGGGGTTATTAAAATATGTAATTTTGTTTTTGAGGAAAATATACATGGATACCTGTGTGTAGGCTCAGCTAGGATTGTTTACTGGACACGATCTTGATGTGACAAGCTATGCACCTTCAAGGGGGCTGTCGGACCATCCTAGTTCACTTTTTATTAAGAGCTTCAATCGAAATGGTTCACCTCCGTGGCGTGAAGATGACAAAGATGGCCATTATATGTTTGAGATCGGAGATAATATAACTTCTCGCTGTAACTACCTTCACCACATAGAATACTATTATTATGTCATTATTGTTGCCTGAATCTATGATTTGACTTATTGAAATGATATTGTACTATATGATATTTGATATCATTATAGTATGGTTAGAGCTGAATTTTGCTTAATACATGATAAGTGATAATATTTCCCTTGTCTAGATACGTTTAGCATAATTCGAAATTGAATTTTTTTTAACAATTTAATGGTTTTTTATTTATTGAAAAGTAAGATATACAGTTATATGTTTGATTGAGTTGCGAATTATTGAAGTCTTGGTTCTTATCTTTTTATCTCTCTATTTGCAGATAAGATTCAAGGCAAGATGGGCGAAGGTATGTTAATTCTTTTCTTTAGTTTGAATTATTGTACTTTTTTTCCTAAGTAAGTATAAATTAAATTGCTATTCTTCCATGCAGGTACCTTTGGTCAGGTTTTGGAGTGCTGGGATAGAGAAAGGAAGGAAATGGTAGCTATTAAAATTGTTCGTGGGATTAAGAAATATCGTGATGCAGCAATGATTGAAATAGAAGTGCTCCAACAACTCGGTAGACATGACAAAGGCGGCAGTCGGTGGGTATCTAATTTTTACCAGTGATGATTTTACCAATCTTTCTAGCTTATGTAAATGATTGCAGAGGTTAAACAAGTTTATTCCTTGCAGTTGTGTTCAAATACGGAACTGGTTTGACTATCGTAACCATATCTGTATTGTAAGTATATAATTAATTTGGTGGATTGATTTCCCCATCCTAACACCTATTATGGGGATTAAAGTTGTGGATGGACTTAAATGGTGTCAACAGGTCTTTGAGAAGCTTGGACCAAGCTTATACGATTTCCTACGCAAAAACAATTATCGCTCATTTCCCATTGATCTTGTTCGTGAGATTGCCGGACAACTATTGGAATGTGTAGCATGTGTGTAAATAGTTTCTACCCACTAATGTTTTCTATTAGAGAATCAATCACTAGGGAATTAGTATCACGTAGTCTTATAATTTTGAGATAAGAACATCATTGATTAGATTTTGTTAACTATAGATATGTTGATTGGTGTTGTTTTGTTTTGTTGATTTTTCCTCTATGACCTCAGTTATGCATGATTTGCACCTCATCCATACGGACTTGAAGCCCGAAAATATTCTTCTTGTCTCATCGGATTACTTAAAAGTGCCTGACTACAAGGTAGTTTGCATGATATTTCTGTTAATTATACACCTGCAATTGAATGGACTTCTTTTCTGAACATTAGATTGTGTTGTGATGTTCTATTCCTGTGCTATTCTTGTTTCATAGTGTTTTTGTTGTCCCCAGGTTTCTTCACGGTCTCCCAAGGATGCTTCATATTACAAGAGAGTCCCAAAGTCGAGTGCTATCAAGGTAATTGACTTTGGTAGCACGACTTATGACAAGCTGGACCAGTCATACATTGTATCAACTCGTCATTACCGAGCTCCTGAGGTTATTTTAGGTAAGACTGTACTGGTTCTGATTCCCTTTATGTTTTGTTGAACAATTACCTCACATATGTCGGCTACTTTTTTTTCTGTAAAGGACTTGGATGGAGCTATCCTTGTGATATATGGAGTGTTGGCTGCATCCTGGTTGAGCTGTGCTCGGTATGTTTGTAATTGGTAATTTTGCTTTAGTTCTAATGATATTCTAGAGTAGTACTTATTCAACACGTTTGTTATGGTTTTTTTAGGGTGAAGCATTGTTCCAAACCCATGAAAATTTAGAGCACCTAGCCATGATGGAAAGAGTCCTTGGACCTTTACCGCAGCCTATGTTGAAGAAAGCAGAGTAAGCCCATAATATCATTTATACAACAATTTGGTTTATGCTTGGCTACTCAAATTTGCTTAGCAACTCAAATTTGTTTTTTACAGTCGACATGCGGACAAGTATGTTAGAAAGGGCAGGCTGGACTGGCCCGAAGGAGCTGCGTCAAGAGATAGTATTAAAGCTGTTTTGAAGTTGCCCAGGCTCCAAAATTTGATTATGCAACATGTAGATCACTCGGCTGGTGATCTTATCCACTTATTACAAGGGCTTCTGAAATATGATCCTGTTGAGAGATTGTCCGCCCATGATGCTTTACGACACCCCTTCTTTACAAGAGATCATTTTAGAAAATGCTGAAAGGCCCTGTTACTCCTGTTATTCTCAGTGTGGGCCGGGGGAGATGAAGCAATGCAGTTTCCAGTGGATTACAGTTGGGGCTTGTACAATGCGCGATGATGATGTAACGGAGTGGCGCATGTCTCTAATGGTGAGATTACTGCAATTGCTGCCCTCTTTGAATCCGTGTACATAGATCTACATTGTATGAAGATGGTTGTGGCCTCTATTTTTTACATCGGTTCTGAGTAATTTTATTATAATTAGGAATTATCCGGTCATCATTTTTGGATTTGATGCGTGTTTGTATATTTTAATTGCGGTGATGAAGAGAATTTCGTTATAATTGATAGAATTTGTGTCAGAGTTACTTTTTTTGCTTCTGTGAAAAGATGCTAAGTTTGCTGGTTATGTCACTTTTTCGAGCTGTGTTTATTGGGAATAAGAGATCGTCTCTTGTGTTCGTTGTTAACATTTTTAACTGTACATTTTCAGGGAAAATAATTAATATAATTTTATTAAGCTACTTATGCTGTTACGTACGAAAATTATTCGAATATTTCAGTCTTCCGTAGCAACAAATTTTAATTATGAAGGATATTTTGCATAATTGTAGTGCAAATTTCAAAATAAAAAATAGACGGTCTCTATTCATGTTTATCTTAATTTTGAAAGTAATTTCAAATTGTTTAATGAGAAACAAATTTTCATTTTATGGAGTAATTTTAGATATTTTAAGTTAAAAGGATTATTTTGATAGCATATAATATATATAATTAGAGTAGAAAGTGTAACGATATATTCTAATGTAAATAATTATAAAATATACTACCTCCGTTCACGAAATTTATGCTCACATTTTTGTACGTGGTTTAATGCAATATGTCGGAGGGTATTACGGGATATTGTGAGGTTCGTTTTGAATAAAGAGAATATTTATGAAAAGTATATCATATGTACTTTCCATAAATATTTTCTTTATTCAAAACGGACCTCACAATATCTCATAATACTTTCCGACATATTGCATTAAACCACGTGCAAAAATGTGAGCATAAATTTCGTGGACGGAGGAAGTATTATATATATTCAAATATTACAAATTTTAATTAAAATATACATTTGTTAAAGGGATTACATGCATCTCACACCTTAGGTAGCTTAGACACGTCTTTGTGACTTTTTTTTTCACTTGCCACTTCTTTTTCCCGGTATAGCACGTCTTGTGTGACTTGTAATAGCCTTATAAGTGATACTTTTCCCATTCATAAAACTGAATTATATTTTTTAATATAATATTAAATAAAAATTAGTATTATATTAAAAATATAGATAAGAGATAACAAAAATATATGGGTTAAATTTTTATTTGTGAGTCAATTTATTTAAAGAAAAGACGAACAACAAAAAGAAAAGAAAAGTGGGGGTAGGATTAGTGAACAGAAATATAAGCTAAAACTAATAAGAATTTAAATACAACATACTGTGGGAATTTTGTGCATAACTTATCACTAATACTACTACTCGTAAGATTTAATATTATCTACTAGTGCTAGATGGTGCACAAGATTTATACCATCTCAAATATAAATTAAAAATGAGTTGGGAAAAAAGAATTCATATATGCCACTTAATGTTACTCACAGCACGTTGATTTAAAACCAGGCTAATCGGTCCATAAATTTATATATCCACTATTTCTAATTCCATATAAATTATAAACTAAATAGTTATGAAATTTGTGATATTGCAAAATAAATACTTCCTCTGTTCCAACTCTTTTTTCCCCTTTTTTCCATTTTGGGACGTTTCAAATTTTTTTTCCTATCTTAAAAAAAAATAATTTACACTCAAAGTCAATAAAATACTTTTTATATTTTATTAATTAACTTCACACTTACATACTCTATTTTTTTCTTAATCCTGGTGTCCAGATCTTTTGAAAAAAAAAAACCAAGAATATATATATATATATACACATATATATATATATCCAAAGATGAAAATATCCTGATATTTTCCCAAAATATCCATGATATATCCGTTTTTCGTAGTCACCGATATCGATATTGGGTAAAAACGATATTTCCATAATATTCATTAAAAAAATAAAAAATATCAATAAATATCGATCTGTAATATTGATATTGCTTATTTTTTCCACAAATTAAACCAAATATCGTTAGATATCGATAAAATATCGAAAGATGTCGAAGAAATATCGAAAGATTTCGACAAAATATCAATGTATTTCAAGAAAAACTCCAAAAAAAAAAATGTATATACATAAATTTGTCACAACAGTAAAATTTATTTAAGTTCTTTTGTTAAATTTATGTATTAAATATTTGCTCTTAAATTTTTTATAATTTTTAAATTTACTAATATCGATATTCGATATCAATATATTCATCAATATTTTTATAAATATATATCTCAATATTTTTATCGATATTTTCAAATATATATATATATAAAATCGGTGTGTATCCGGTGATGACATGATCTTTCCGTTTATTTAATAATTAATATTGGTAGGGTCGTATAATTAAATGTCATGTTCTTCAGTTGGAATCAATAAGGTAACCGACCATAGCACGCGGCACATATCGAGGGAACGACGTTGTTCGACCATCTTTACATATACACACAACACAACATAATATATATATATATATAAAGGAATTTATTTTTGTCGGAGTCCGAGGTTGCAGGGCCCCCAGCCTCATCCCCTGCCTCTTCTCTGCAATCTCAGTTTTGATTTCTGGAGAAGGGTTCGTCTAAATTCTTCCATATTATGTAATTTCTTCATTATTTATTGCATGTTTTTATGTGCATTTATTTGGCGATGTTGTTGCTATTTAATTTGATTGGTCGTTTATTGTAAGTTTTCAAAGTCAGTAGATTTAATTCTAAAATGTTGGCAAAGAAAATAGCCCTTTATATTTGCGTTGGAGAGGGGAATTCTAAAGAATCATTACACTGAATTCTTGATTATTAATTTTTCCTCCGTTTGGTGTTTATTAATTACGACTCTAAATTGCTCACGATGCCTTATCTTGTTCTGATACACGAATTATACGTGAAATTCTTGCTCTGCTCTTTAGTCTCTGCATTTCTGTTTCGTGACAAAAATTTGTGTGAGACCGTCTCGTTCAAATTAACACCTCGTAACCAAATTATGCACTGCTTCACCGTGAGACCTCAATTTGCTCAACAGTGATTCGTTTTTTCATTCGATTTCTCTGTTTGTAGAAGTGCAATAATTTGTTTGGTGCAATTAATTTAAGCAACATCTATTTTCATGATCATATGATAGCATGCTTTCTTGATTGCCAGTAAAGAAATATATAGTAATTATAAGTAGTTAGTGAGTGTAAAAGATTTATATAATACACCCTCCGTCCCATCTCTTTCTTCTTGTTTTTTCATTTCGGGACGTCCCAACTCTTTCTTCACACCTTAAAAATGAAATAATTTACAATCACAAAAGTCAATAAAATATACATTTAATATTTTATTATTTAACTTCACACTCGCATACTTCAATTTTTCCTTAATATGTGTGCACTGGTCTTTGTGAAGAAAAACCAGGGACTGAGGGAGTATTATTTTTCTCTTCTTGTTACAGTCTATTTATTATCCCTTTCTCATCTTATAATCATCTTCATGTTACAACTAACAACATTTTTTTGTGTCAATTTTTAATAAATAATTAGAGTATAATACTAGTGGTGGAACTATCGTTAGAGACGAATACAGATTAACATATGTAAGGGTAAAATATAAAAATGAAATTTCGTTCTGATTACCGTTAAAGAATTTGAAACTGAGCGTCCCCTTGATTTGCATATAAATGTGTAGTGAAATAATGCACTACATTTTGCAGGGTCTCTCACAATGGGGTATCCAAATGGGCTCACCAGTTCACAAGAAATGGATCTTCTAGCATCCTTTGGTGTAATCTCGGATGTTCAGTATGCTGACATCCCCGATGGGCGCTCGTTTCTCGGCGTCCCTCGTTACTACAGGCACAGCTTGCTCGTGTTGCAACGAGCAGTAAAGAGATGGAACGAAGAGAAGCTGAAATTTGTGATCAACTTTGGTGACACGGTTGATGGATTCTGCCCCAAAGACAAATCTCTATCGGTCGTGAAGACCATTGTGGACGAATACAGCCGTTTCAATGGCCCCGTGTATCACATGATTGGTAACCATTGTCTGTACAATCTCCCTCGCGAGCAACTGCTTCCGTTGCTGAGCATAAACGGGGGCGATAGCCTCGCCTACTACGAGTTCTGCCCTGTTCCAGAATACCGGTTTGTGGTGCTTGATGGTTATGATATAAGTGCCATTGGTTGGCCTAAAGATCACCCCAACACATTGAAGGCTGTTAATTTTCTAGTGGAAAGAAATCCGAATTCGGATAAGAATAGCCCGGATGGGCTTCTGGGGCTCGATAGGAGGTTTCTTATGTTCAACGGGGCAGTGGGGCGCGAGCAGTTGGAGTGGCTTGATCGCGTCCTGCAGGACGCGACGAAGAAAGAGCAGAAGGTGGTGGTGTGTTGTCACCTGCCGTTGGACGCTGGCGCTTCGTCCAACGAGGCGTTGTTGTGGAACTATAACGAGGTGATGGACATGATTCATAGGTACAAATGTGTCAAGGTTTGTCTTGCTGGCCATGATCACAAAGGCGGGTACTCTGTAGACGCCTACGGTGTGCATCATCGGATTCTTGAAGCCGCGTTGGAGTGCCCTCCCGGGACGAATGCTTTCGGGCGCGTTGATCTCTATCGAGATCGTTTGGTGGTTTCGGGTACGGAGAGATTGAAGACTCAGGAAATGGTGTTTGGTAGCTAGTTTGTGGTTTTCCATCTAAGTAATTAGGTTGCCATCTTCCACTTGGGACATTGTTTGGTGTCGTTATGAGTGTGTGTTGATAGTATAGAGATTTCAGTATACTGAGGAGGCATGCACCATGTTAAAGAAGATTGGATTAGATCCTTTGTAGCTTTTCTAACAAGGTGTCAACAAGACATTTCTGAACATGAATGATTCACTGATCTTATTCTGTGGGACAGAATTCCTATTAGTATTTTTTATAAATTGACCAATTTTTTTCTTTTTGTCTTGGAAAATAGCACTTCCTCCGTCCCAGAGGTATTTTCACACTTGGAATGATACAATTTTTAAGAAAAGTAGAGTGTTGTGTAAAGTTATATTATTAAAATAATGAGATTAGTTGAATTGTTAGGATAAAGTTAAAGTAATAGTTTTCATTTATAGGGTGTGAAAATAATTGTGGGACGGACGCAAAAAGAAAGTATGAAAACAATGTAACACATTGAAAGTCTTACTTACATGGTCAATTATTTTATTTGGATAGAATACTTAACAAGTGAACAATTTAATAGAATAATTTTTTTTTACGTAAAATTAACCCATAATACATGGGTTAGTCTTGTATGCACCAGATGCACCGTGCAACTCAAATTCATTTTTAGTTATACAAAATATTACTGAAAAGTCTGTATCTTTAATGGTGTAATTTTTCAATATTAATTTGTGTAATTTTTCAGTAATAAATAGTGTAACTGTTTAAAAATACACTTGAGTTGCACGGTGCAACTGATGCACAAGAGATTTACTGATGTAGATGTGAGTCTATGGACTCTAATATCATTACAAATATTATTTTATCTAAATGATTGAAATGGTAAAAAAGTGCAAAATCAATTTATTTATTTTGAGGAAAAATGGAATGCTACCACCATAAATTATCCAATATTACATTAACTATTAAGTCAACTCGGACACTTCCTTTTTTCTTTTTTTTTTTAACACGGACGCTTCCTTCCCAGAAGAGTAAGATACATCTCATGTATCTTTAATTATACGCTTAGTGATTCTTCCGTGCGATGCACGAACTTAATACTATAAATTTTAAATACAAAATAATGTAGTAAAATAAATTATAATAAAAATTTATAAATTAAATGTATTTGCTCCATCTATCAATTGATTTAATTAACTTATGTTACTATTAATTTTTATTAATATAAAAATATTATATTATATTATAAATATATGAATGTATTATATTTATTTAATTGTTCATATAATTCTTAGCTATGTACTATATTTCATGAAATAATTTTAAAATTTAACAAAATAATAATTAAAAAGGAATTAATTTGATATAATAAATACTTTAAAATTTAATAAATAAACACTTTAAAATAATATTCCCAATCTTTTAATAAATAATACATTTTTTCTCTCCTCAATATACATAACCTTCAACATATTTTTTTTATTTTATCAACAATCCTTCACAGTTCCAAACTTTATTATGTGTATACACTTTGGGACTGTCGAAAATTTTTCTTGAAATTTTTATTGGACTCGATTTGATCCATT
Organism: Prunella vulgaris; assembly: GCA_026898435.1. Lineage (NCBI taxonomy): Eukaryota > Viridiplantae > Streptophyta > Magnoliopsida > Lamiales > Lamiaceae > Prunella > Prunella vulgaris. Next base: position 74,128 of record JAPKLY010000729.1, on the reverse strand, counting down.
AAGAATTCACGAATTTTTATTTGAATATATTGCACGGGTCAGATACGGTAAAATATTGTATTTAGAATTTGTGTTTATCTATATATAAAGAAAAAAAATCTCGAATTTTAATATATATATATACATAAGATAATATCTTAAATTTAAAATTCAAATTCTATCTAATTAATATAATACAGTCAATTAAAACGGGTCAAATACGGTAAAATATTGTAGAATTTGTGTTTGTCTATATATAAAGAAAAAAAATCTCAAATTTTAATATATATATATATATATACATAAGATAATATCTTAAATTTAAAATTCAAATTCTATCTAATTAATATAATACAGTCAATTAAAAATTGACACGTGTAATAAAATATCTAACTAACCTTGAGTTGTAGGAATTCAATGTCGTGGTCACAATTCTCATTTCTCATTTTCTTTTAAAATATATTTTTGTCCTTTTGGACTTTGGACTCAAGGAAGTGGGCTGGGCATTGAGAATTTTAGGAAGTGAGCTATGCTCTGATAATTCTTGACTGCTGGCTTACATAATTCTAATATAAAAAGTAAAAATTTTAAATTTAATAGATACTCACTTTTACAAAAAAATTTACTGCCGAAAATATTCCGGTAACACCTATCTTCAAAATTCAGTATCTGTTTTCAATCATAACTAAACAGTAAGAAGCACTTTATTTAAAAAAAAAAATTTACCTCTTATCAACTTAAAAAAAAAAAATACTTCTACATTTTTTCAGAAGTTGAAAACAGACCTCAATCTATAATCCATTCTCGAGTTGCATTTCAATGGCGTCTTATAGAATTCCACTTTATTGAACGAGTAATACTCTTGTGCACCAGTTACATCATGTAACTCAAGTGTATTTTTAAACAGTTACACTATTTATTGTTAAAAAGTTACACAAATTATTACTGAAAAGTTACAATATTAAAGATACATTTTTCAATAGTATTTTATGTAATTTTTAAAAAATAAACTTGAGTTGAACGGTGTAATTAGTGCACACAAGACTAAGCCCTTTTGAACCGGATGAGATTGCCTATTCCAATCCATGTTGCATCTGCTATTCCACTCACCGGATGATTTCCATGTGTTAAATATTAATATATACCGTGTAATATATTTAACACATGACAATCATCCAGTGAGTGGAATAGCAGATGCAACATGAATTGGAATAGGCAATCCGATCTGCTTTTGAACACCCCAATTCTGAGAAAAATAATGATCCAAAACCGACCCGCATCGTGTTGCCCGAATTCCTCGGCCGTGTTTGTACTTGGATACAAACAATTGCATTAATTGATTCAAATGATGTCCCTACAATTAATAGATAATATACTTTTATTAAATCGCTCATTATTAATAAGGTAAATTAAATATCTTAAGTTAGTAAAATATTCATAATGATGCAACTAATTTTCAACAATTGTGATCCTTAATTAACTAACCAATTATGAATTATATAATAAAAATTAAAAAATGACTTATTCTTCCCTTATTGATTTTTTTTTTAATTTTCACTTGTTAGCTGGATTTAATCTCAAAATTTTTGCCCTAATCCTATAGAAGAATTTAATTTTATCAAAATATTTGAACTTCTACAGATATGTGAAATTAATAATTTATGTTAATTCTCTAATATTTACATGCATCCTACATATAATCATATAACGTACATTTTCTATTAATTAAACGTAAGTCTCCTTGCTTTTCAAAACACAGTTTCAGAGGATTATAACTTCGTCAAAAGATCGAGTGTTATATATATGGACACTATAATAACCCTTAAATCAGTAATAAGTCAGACTTTCTATTATACTTCCTCGGTCCCATTATAAATTTTTCATTTTTTTTTTGGATGTCCCGAAATAAATTTCTTATTTTATAAAAAACAAAAACAACACTTCATATATTAATAAATAAATACTCATTTTCACAATTCTTTTTTTTTTTTTCACAACTTCCAATTATTTTTTTACAATTTCTGATTATTTTATACAAAAATTAAAATGTGGCTCACCATATATAATAATAAATAAATATATTTTTTTAAATAAAAAAAAGGAGAAACTTAAAGAGGGACGGAGGGAGTATATATTAAATCACAACTCGTTGTTTAGCAATTCCAAGTTCTTTATAATATATATAAAAGAGACGACTTTCATATTGTTTTCCAATTCAAGTGCTGTGTGTATTCATTGCAACTACTCTATTTAGAATCTTTTGACCTTGGGAGCTATTTGGTATGGGGTAAGGTATGGAAAATAAAATTAAATAACATATATTATACAATCGATATTCTCATATCACTACCAAAAAAAAGAAAATTGGAATTTTGAGACGAAAATTTTTCCACGACACATATGTAATCCTAAATTACAAGGAACTTGCAAAGAATTTGATCATTTTCATCGATCGACACCCCAAAAGTATTCGACGACACTATATATTCCATCGAAATTATTGCAATGAATTTTTCGATGACACAATTAATTTTCCAATATTACATGAACTATTAATTCAACACGGACACTACCTTCTTAGAAGAGTAAGACAAATACTTGTCTGATCTAATGACTGATTTTTACATTCTAAATTATACATTCTTTCTCTACAGCAATTATTTGCACACTTATCTTAATCGTCCATTTTAAAAAATATATATTAATTTTTTGTGCAACTCATAAAATATATATATATTTATTCGTATCTTAAATTTTTATTTAAAAATTATATATTTCTTAAAATTTATGCATATAATTTAGTGTGTAGAAAATCCTAGACAGGAGGACTGCAATGTCAATTGATCATTAAATTAATTAATAGGGACACTTTCATGAGAAGCCCACATGATTACATGTTCGTTGTTCCACAAGATAATCAAGAATTTATAGTATAGTAATCAACAAATAACAACAAATAGAAGCTTAAATTATTAGATATATATATATATATATAAATATAAGAATTAGTCTTGTATGCATCAGTTATACGGTGCAACTCAAGTTCCCATTACCATTGAAGAATTTGAAACAAGCGCCCCCTCATGGGAAAATATTACTCCATATCCTTAATTTTTTTAGGTTTGATATTTGTGATTAATTGGAATATACTTACTTTTTCATTATTTCTAGACATGTGTCTGATCAAACCGTTCGTGAACTATTTTAGTTTCAATCCAACAGTTCAAAATATTCTTTTGAGCTCGTTCACTAAAACTCGTTAAAATATATAAACAAATAAATACTAACATTTGGTTAGTGGCGCCACTTTCATCTCCGCCGTACAAATCTCCGATTTTGCTTACGTAGTCAGCTCCGCCTTCATCTCTGATTTCACTTACGTCGTCATCCATGCATTTATCGTCTCTCTCTTCCAACACAACTGTTTTTCACGCCCATTTCTTATTGCCTGGCCGTTGGCATCACCGAAAGATAAAAAGAAGGATAACTACTTTGACGAGACATTTGCACCTGCGTGATATATAATTGATTTTGAACTTACAAATAATATGATTTCAATTGTTTGTACTTGGATACAAACAATTGCATTAATTGATTCAAATGATGTTCCTACAATTAATAGATAATATACTTTTATTGAATCGCTCATTATTATAGTAAAGTAAAATACCTTAAGCTATAGTAAATTATATTAGGCATGGCATCCTACATGAAATATATACTTGATCCTCCTTCTTCTTGTAACAGCATCTCGTGAGTACTCCCTTAATTTGTTAGTAAATTAATAATGTGCATGCATATTAATTTGGGCAAATTCTTTAATTAAAAATTAGCAAAATTAACATTCGTCCCTTCTAAAATGTTGTCTCGCCATTAAACCTGATGTAATATATACGTGCTTGAATTTGCAGTTTCAGCAAGGATGGTGGTTGCAGCGTCGTCGCCGTTGAGCAGAAGAATGCTTCAAATGCGGCAGTTGCGCGCAAAAAGTCTGGCCTTTTGATTTCGATGATTGTTGTCCGGCCGGGGTACGTGTGTGTTGTTTGTCCCGCCGGCTATGAAAGATGCATCTCCGAGAAATTACCAGTCTGTTTCTATTGATTATTGCATGCTTTTATATAAGAACATGTATATATATATGTGGCTTTTCTGTACTTACGCACCACTTTCTGTTGAATCACAAGCAATTTGTGCGTGCTTTCATCGATTTTGTTTTTGTTTGTACGCATTTCATAAAGTTGGAATTAATATACCTACTTTTCTGTAATTTTTAAAGATGTTGTCAAAATTAAGCCATTCGTGAACTATTATGGTCTTAATCAAATAGTTCAAAATATTCTTTGAAGCTCGTTCATTAAAACTCGTTAAAATATATGTATCAAACAAATTCAAAATTAAATAATATTTGGTTAGTACATGCATCTGGAGTTTCAATATAATTTTTTTTAATTAAAAAAATTAATGTTTTTTTAGTAGCGTTGTGATAAATAAAAGATGTAAATAAGATTATATATGAATATTTTTTTTAAGGATGAAAAACCTATTAAGGGACGGACGATTTATTGTAGGACGATCGAGAGAATGCTACTTATTATAAATATAAAAAAATACTCCCCCTGTCCCACAGGAATTTGCACACTTTCCTTATTTGGACGTCCCACACAAATTTGCACACTACTAAAAAAGGAAACATTGATTTACGTGCACACTCACAAAACTTTTACACATATTTACCCATATGCCACTACTTTATATATAAAACCCATTTTCCTTAAAAAATGTGCCGTCCCTTAGGGTGCAATTTCCTACGGGACGGAGGGAGTATATGTTTTTAAATTTATTTAAAATTGGTTAATTAATGAAAATTATTGAATGTAAAATATATTCATGATTTTTAGAAAATGAGATAATTTAAAATACTCATTTTCAACTTCAAAAAATTTATTTTATCTACTTAAAAAATAAATAATTTTCTCTATTCATCATTTTCAATGTCAAACAAGTTTTTTTACTCATATACATGACCCACAAACATCATAATTTAGTTATTACACCCGCCCCACTCTTTCTTACCATATCCTACCCCCATCCCACTCCATTTGATATTTATATCATTTAATATTATCAAATATTATATAATAATAAATAATACAATAAAATTTTTAAAAATACAATTTTCATAAATTAACTAATTATAATATTTTTATCATATATATGTGATTATTTGAATTTTTAATGTACAATACATATTAATGAATATTATATATAAAAGTTAAATTTTAATGCAAATTAATGAATATTATAGTTTATAAAAGTATATAAAATTATTTAATTTGTGAGGTTTTAAAAATATACTATTAAAATTTAATTAATACGAGAACATTATTCACATCAAAATTAGATCAAAAATTTAAATTTTCTAACAAATTGTCTTTATACAAATTTGATTATAGATTTTTATGTTGCAATACTTTGTGCCATCTTTAATTCCACCTGCGTAGTACAGTAATAGTACTCAATTCATGACGGTTTCAACCTCTATTATTTAAATGGTCAACCAATTAATTAACAACTAGCTAGTTACTTAATTAATGCATGCTCATTAATTACTAAACTTAATTAATGCAATTAATAGTTGGCAAAATAAAATTAATTATACGTAGCATCTAATCCACCTCCCCCAAAAGAAAACATTAATTAATGAATTGAACAATTTCACATGATAAAACCACAATATCTTCTGTCTTATTTCTTATGTATAAAATAAAGTTTTGTCGGGATCGTCAAGAAAACTAAATAATATTTAACTCAATATCATCATTAATATATTGTTATACTAACAATGTATTTCTCAAGGTACCAAATAGTGTTCATATTTTAATGAAATCCACCTAGGATACAAGTTGACTTGACAAAAAATATCATGAAGAATGACAGTTAGTGCTGGAGTTTATTTTTTAACTCATATAATTATCTATTTTGATTTTTTTTTCTTTTATACATATTTAAATCAATTAATTTTTTATAAGTTCTATAGCTACTGTAACTTTTTAAGAGTATTGTTCATGTCAAACTTGTTCATAATATTAAATTTATACCACAAGATATATTTATAAATGTATTTATTACATTTAGGGGCCTATCTACGCACCAATACACAAATTAGAACCCACTTTATTTAAAGTTACAATAAGGGGAAATTTGAGTGCATATAAGGGCACACAGTTCCACTTATTTACATATCTTACCAACTAACATCCTTTTCCATTACCTGCGTTTTCGTACACCCATTTTCAGTCCATTACAACTACTTCGGCACAGTCACAGACCTACAATCCTATTGATTTAGGATGAATTTCAAATTCAAAATCTGATTATTCAAATACTTCTAATTCAATATCCTCTCTCCCCTCTCTCTACTCATTCAAAACAATGGCCGTCAATAGCCATTCAAAACAATGACCTTCAAGAGAGAGAGAGAGAGTTCGGTGCTGGCGGGGGACTGTCAAGTCTTTGTGGTGGTGATGATGGGAGGCGGTGATGGGGGAGAGAAGGTGTCGTGGAATTGGTGACAGTTCAGTACCAGCGGGGGACTGTCAAGTCCCTGTGGTGGTGACGATGAGAGGCGGAAGGCGATGATGATAGGCAGTGGTGAGAGGCGGTGATGGGGGAGAGAAGGTATCGTGGAATCAACGATAATATCTCGAATGTGATGGTCAACGAAGGGCTCTGTACCTTCTTTCTATGTGGAACGACGACGAATTTGGTTGTGAACAGTGTGATTGGGTAGGAACTCCATTATTTTCGGCGTGGACAGAAATTCAAGTCGACGACCGCTATGGTTGAATTGTGGCGGATGAACGTTATGCGAAGGATTTTGCTAATAAATTTTAGTGGGTGTGAAGGCTTTGACTTCGCCTTCTACGGCAAGTGGGCGACGACTTTCAGGCAAGGTGGACAGTTTCCGAAGAATTCTGGTAATGAATATACTAAAGTACTGATTCATACTCAAAAGTAGTGATACATACTCGATATTATTATCGCAAATCACCGGAAAAGATGATCGAAAAAAGTGACAATGGGACAGTTTCATGTAAAGTACCGATAAAATCTCAAAAGTACAGATACATATTCTAAAGTACTGTCAAGTTTCGCCGAAGATGAATTAATAGTGGCCAAAAAAAAAATTGCGATGGAATTTTCTTTGGAAATATTTTTTGGAGAGAAATGAGACACAATATCTTAAGGAAAAATATTAAAATCTGATTTAACAAGAATGAAGACATGCAAAGGTTATTAAAAAGTGTAAAAGTAAAAAAGCTACTCTATTATAGCGGTTTCCAGAGCAAATAATGGAGCAAGATTATTTGTGAAATAAGGAAAATTGATGTCCTACGTACATTGTGTTTAGACTCTTAAAAAAACCTCAATATGTAATCACCCCTTTATATATACTACAAAATGCACTTACTGATAACACATTCTAAAATATGTATAATTTAATTCAACTAATGATATTATGCATTAAGCATCATGTGGTATAAGTTTCATATTATGAAACTTGTTCATAGAAATTTCATTCTCCCTTTTTAGAAAATATTATTTTATTATCACATTCACAAAAAATCATTTTATTTTTTAATTAACCCCACAATTAATTAATAATATTTTTAATTTATCTCATTTTTAAAAAAAAAATCTTGTTCACACCGAAGAGAATAAATTTGAGCAACGGATGAAATATATATATATATTTAAAATGTGTGCGTAATTTAGTGAGCAGAAAATCCTTAGATAGGAGGGATTACTTAATTAACCGCAATGTCAAGTTGATCATTAATTTATAGGGACACTTTCGTTAGAAGCCCACATGTTTACATGTTCTTACTCCTCAAAATAATCAAGAATTTATAGTATATAGTAAACTACAAATAAAAACTAGAAGCTTGAATTATTAGATAAATATAATAACAACAATAATATTGAAAGAGTGCGACTATAAATTTAGGGCAACCAAGGCACAAAACCATCAAGCTGGTTATCAAGTAGTGATCGAGATATATTAGGCATGGCATCTTACATGAAATACTTGATTCTCCTTCTGCTTGTAACAGCATCTCGTGAGTACTGTCTTAATTTGTTTCTAAAGCCTTGGCTACTAATAATTTTATAATATCCGTTGTCTATTTCGAGTTGTTGTTTTGCATTTTTGTAGTGCTTATTGCATATTTGGTGCGTATATATTTCGAAAAATTCTTTAATTACAAATTAGCACAAATTAACATTAATCCCTTGTGGTCTCGCCATGAAGGCTAAACTAATAGGTGCTTGAATTTGCAGTTTCGGCAAGGATGGTGGTGGCAGCGTCGCCGTTGAGCAGAAAGATGCTTCAACAAGATGAATGTAGCAATACTTGCGCCCATATAATCTGGCCATGGCCTGATTACGATGATTGTTGTCCGGGGTTCAAGTGTACTGTTTGTGCCGGCAACTATGAATTATGCAGGCCGGAAGAACAACCATTCTGTTGATCGCATGCTTTTAGGGGAAATTTTTTTTAAGGCCAACAGGTTAGGGGGTTAGCAAAAGGAGGCCCGTAAGTTTGCTGGCTGGCAATTTAAGGACCGCAGTTTTTTATCTTTGCAAATTAAGAACCGCAACTTTTTAACTTGGCAAATTAAGGACCGCAGTTTTTTAACTTGGCAAATTAAGGACAAAATTGAGCCCGAATGAGCTCCAGTTGCGCTGAAATTGCACGAGATTGATCACTTAATTTCCACGTCCCACGTGTAGAATTAAGCCCGAAATAGTCCATCACGTGCCAATCTCGTGCGATTTCAGCCTAACACGAGCTCATACGGGCCAATTTTGTCCTTAATTTGCTAAGTTAAAAAGTTGCGGTCCTTAAATTGTCAAGTTAAAAAACTGCGGTCCTTAATTTGCCAAGTTAAAAAGTTGCGGTCCTTAAATTGTCAGCCCGCAAACTTACTGTCCTCCTTTTGCTAACCCCCTAACCTGTTGGCCTTAAAAATAATTTTTCCTTATGCTTTTATATATGGATAAATGCATGTTACTCGTGGGAAAATAATTAATCCTTATATATTTTTCATCATTTTTTTTTTGGGTTTGATGTTTGTTATTAATAAGCCCGGCTAATGTTTTTGGCTTTTCTGTACGCAAAACTTTCCGTTGTACAAATTTGTGCGTGATTTATCTATTGGGAAACTTACGTATTGGTTTATTTGCATATTTGGTGCGTATATATATATATTTATCTATTGGGAAATAATTTTCCTTCAATTTTTCTTATTTCATATTTGGTGCGTAAATATATATATTTATCTATTCGGAAAATTCTTTAATTGCAAATTAGCACAAATTAACATTCATCCCTTCTCGTCTCGCCATAAAGGCTAAAGTAATAGGTGCTTGAATTTGCAGTTTCGGCAAGGATGGTGGTGGAAGCGTCCCCGTTGAGCAGAAAGATGCTTCAACAAGATGAATGTAGCAATACTTGCGCCCATATAATCTGGCCTTTTCCTGATTACTATGATTGTTGTCCGGGGTTCAGCTGTACGGTTCTTCCCGGCAACTATGAATTATGCCTCCCGGCGGAATACCCATAACTAATTGATCGCATGCTTTTATATATGAATAAATGCATGTGTGATGGCCTGCCTTGTATTAATTATATATATATATACATATTTACACTACTTTCTATAAGACTCGATGGGAAAATATTACTCCATATGTATTTTTCATCATTATTTTTTTAGGTTTGATGTTTGTGATTAATAGGCCTGGCCAATGTTTTTGGCTTTTCTGTACGCCGACTTTGTTTTTGTTTGTATGCATTTTATAAAGTTGGAATATAGTAGCCGTTTGTGAACGTACTACTTTAGTTTTGTTGAGTCTACAATGATTGTTTGAAATCAATTGGAATAAAGAAATTGAAGAACACCAAGATTTACGTGGTTCGATCAGAAATGATCTACGTCCACGGATGAGAGCACCTCTCTCACTAATCGATGGAAGATGATACAATTTACAAGTATTTAGATCTAACTAAGTATATGATCGTCCTTATTCTTCTATACATATGTGCGTGTATATAGGAGAATGAAATCCCTAATTAATGCTAGTGATCGTAACCACCTAACAAGAAAACTGCTACAGTAGCAACCGAAAATGAGTAACTGTCAGAGCTCAACGATCTTCAGTTTTGATTCTGTTAAACTGATCGCCCGTTGTCCAATTTGGAAGTTTAAACCGCTTCGTAACTGATCCTGAGTTAATTCCTGACTTTTGAGTCAGTATGCTCCTTTCTTGTCTTGTCTTGTCTGCTGATGTGATATGTCCTCAGCTGAGTCTGAGTACTTAGCTGATATCATCAGTAGACATTTTTGTCCTGATCTGACCATCATCCTGATCCGTCATCTTGACTGACTATCCTGAGTGACTATCCTGAACACTCAGTAGACTCCATCAGCTGACTCCCATCAGCCGACCTCCTCAGCTGACCACCATCAGCTGACCTCCTCAGCTGACCACCTCAGCTGACCTCCTCAGCTGACTCCGCTGATATCCCAGATGACTTTCAGTAGACTTCTCAAACGATCTCAGCTGACCTTATCAGATGACTAACCATCAGCAGACCTATCAGCTGAACTCCTCAGCTGATAGTATAATGTTCAGTTTAATCAGCAGTACTTGCTCATCTGATCTTAATTTCACTTTCTTTGCACCCATAACAATTCTCCACCTCAAAGTAAGTGAGATGCCTCCACCTAACCTTCACATCACAGTAGTATTAAGGCACATCCCATGACTGTACGTTAACCAGCTCCAAACAGTAGTTGAACTTAGAACTTGGTATGACTTTAGTCAGCATATCAGCAGTATTGTCATCAGTAGATACTTTTTGTATTGTGATCACCTTCTTTTCCACCACATCCCTCACAAAGTGAAGCCTCACATCAATATGTTTAGATCTTTCATGAAAGACCTGATGCTTAACTAAGTAAATGGCACTCTGATTATCACATTGCACAGTAACTTCATCTTGCCTGATCCCAAATTCCCTGATAATGCCCTTCAGCCACATAGCCTCCTTTACTGCTTCTGTCACTGCGATGTACTCAGCTTCAGTGGTTGATAGTGTAACCACTGACTGTAATGCAGCCCTCCAACTGATGGTTGTGCCATAAAGTGTAAACACATATCCAGTCAGAGACTTTCTTGTATCTATGCTTCCAGCATAGTCAGAATCTACTAAACCTTGTAGAGGTTGCTTGTCCTCCTGAGTCCTTTCAAATAATAATCCCAAATGTGCTGAACCTTTCAGATATCTCATTATCCACTTGAAAGCTTCCCAATGTGCCTTTCCAGGATTAGCCATAAACCTGCTGACTAAGCTCACTGCATGAGCAATATCAGGTCTACTACAAACCATGGCATACATTATGCTTCCAACTCCATTTGAATAGGGTATCTTGTTCATCTGAGATTTATCTTGATCACTCCTGGGATATTGATCAGCTGACAATTTGAAATGTTGTCCAAGAGGAGTAGAGACTGATCTTGACTCATGCATATTGAATCTTCTCAAGATTTTCAGTATGTAGTCCTGCTGAGTCAAGAACATCCTTCCAGCTGACTTGTTCCTGATAATATCCATACCCAGAATTCTCTTTGCACTTCCAAGGTCTTTCATGTCAAAGGTTGAACTGGCTTATCCTTCAGTTTCTGAATTCTTCCAAGACTTTTGCTAGCAATTAACATATCATCCACATAAAGTAATAGATATGTCAGTACCTCAGAGCCTTGTTTTTCCAAGTACACACATCTGTCATACTTGCATCTGATGAAGCCTATTGACACCATGAAGCTATCAAACCTTTTATACCACTGTCTTGGGCTTTGCTTAAGTCCATACAAAGACTTCTTCATCAAACATACCTTTCCTTCATTTTCTGATAGTATGAACCCTTCAGGTTGTTGCATATATATGGTTTCTTCAAGCTCTCCATGTAGAAATGCAGTTTTGACATCCAGCTGTTGTAACTCCAGTCCATCCTGATTCACCTTAGACAATAAGATCCTTATTGAGCAGTGCTTCACAACTGGTGAAAACACTTCATTGAAGTCGATTCCTTCCCTCTGAGTAAATCCCCTTGCAACTAACCTTGCCTTGTATCTGATCAGCTCCTGTCCATCTGACCCAATTTCAGACTTTTTCTTGAATATCCATCTTGAGCTGACAACCTTCTGCCCTTTTGTTCTATTCACAAGAACCCATGTGTTGTTCTTTTCAAGTGAATTTAATTCCTCTTTCATAGCTGAAATCCACTGATCTTTATCCTTCCTTGTCACTGCATCAGCATAAGTTTCAGGTTCTTGATACTCTACTTCTTCTGCTACTGATAAGGCATATGAGATCATGTAAGCCTGCCCAAACGTGATTGGTGGATGAATGCTTCTCCTGTGTCTATCTCTAGCCAGACTGTAGTTTCTCAAATCTTGACCCTCCTCATCTGAATTTTCAGTTTGATCTTCAGAATCACTGTCTGCTGATGCACTCACCTGATCTTCTTGTGGATTCCTGATATCAAAGTTTTCCTGAGCCTGATCTTCATTCTGAATCCTGGTTGTATGCTCCACCTGAACTGATGTATGTCTGATTATGTGGTTGTCCTCAGCATCCTGAGAACTTTCAGATGTACCATATCCCATGACTTTCTCATTGAAAGTCACATCTCTGCTGACAATACACTTCTTGTGTCCTGATTCAAGGCACCACAATCTATATCCTTTGACACCTTTTGGATATCCCAGGAAGATGCACCTCAGAGCCCTTGGTTCCAACTTATCCTACCTTATGTGTGCAAAGGCTAAGCAACCAAATACCTTCAGATTATTGTAATCTGACAACCTACCATACCAAAGCTCATCTGGGGTTTTGAAGTCAATAGCAGATGAGGGTGTTTTGTTTATCAAATAACAAGCAGTATTAACTGCCTCTCCCCAGAACACTTTAGGTAGTTTAGCATCTGATAGCATGCACCTAACCTTCTCCAAAATAGTCATGTTCATCCTCTCAGCAAGCCCATTCTGTTGAGGGTTTGCTGGAACAGTCTTGTGTCTTGTTATGCCTCTTTCCTTGCAGAAATTTTCAAATTCTTCTGACACATACTCAAGTCCATTGTCAGTCCTGAGATGCTTTATGGATCTGCCCCTTTTGTTTTCTTGTTCAAGGAGCCATTCCCTGAACTTTCCAAAGGCCTCACTCTTCTGCTTCAGGATGATCACCCACACCTTCCTGCTGAAATCATCAATGATAGTAATGAAGTACCTTCCACCTCCATGAGTTTCAGTTCTTGAAGGCCCCCAGATGTCAGAGTGTACATAGTCCAAAGGAGCATTAGTATGATGTTTCCCCTTTGCATATGAGTGTTTCTTGGATTTTCCCAACACACAGTGATCATAGAAATCCAATTTGATTGTTCTTGAATCTCCAAATGCCTTCTGCTTTGAGAGTTCATTCAGTCCTCTTTCACCAATGTGCCCTAACCTCTTGTGCCACAAGATAGCATCAGAACTGCCCATAACTGCATTCACTGATCCGGCAGCTGAGTTACCCATCAGAATGTACAAGCCATTTACCTTCTTGCCCTTCATCACAATGTTGTTATCCTTGGTTATCAATATGAATCCATTCCTTGTATTGAATTCATATCCCAAAACATTAAGTGATCCAAGAGAAATAAGATTTCTCTTCAGCCCAGGTACAAACCTGTCATCTTGTAGTATCCTCTCAGCACCATTATGCAGCCTCAACTTTATTGAGCCAGGGCCTCTGACCTTGCACATCTGATCATTCCCCAAGAGAACTGATCCACCATCAAATTTCTTGAGACCCCTGAATAAAATTTCATTGGGACACATATGAAATGAGCACCCAGAATCCAACACCCAATCTTCACTCAGCTTGACATCAGTAACGGCCAAAACCTCAGCACTATCATATCCTTCCTGAGTAGCAATTGTGACATCTGCCTTCTGATCCTCTTCTTGCTTCCTGGATTTGTCAGGATAATTCTTCTTGAGATGTCCCACCTTCTGACATGAGAAACATTTTCTCCTTTCCATAAATTTTCCAGATTCAGGGCCTTTACCATTCTTCTTCTTCTTTCCCTGAAACGGTTTTTTCCCTTTCTTGAATTTGATATTCAGCCCTTCACCTTGATTTGTGTTCTTTCTTTCAGATTGCATTTGAAGCGCCTTAGTTTTCAATGCATTCTGAATATCATTAGGGGATACCTTCTCTTGCCTTCCAAATAACAGAGCATCCTTGAAATTCTCCAAGGATTTTGGTAGAGAGTTCAGTAACATCAGGACTTTATCCTCATCTTCAATCTTGACCTCAAGATTCTCCAAATCATCCACTGCTTTATTGAATTCTTCAAGTTGTTCAACAAGATCCCTATCTTCAGTCATCTTGAATGAATGAAGCCTCTGCTTCATGAACAACTTATTGGTAACCGATTTCGTTTGATACACTTGTTCTAGCTTATTCCACACATCAATGGCAGTCTTCTCCATATACACCTCCCTCAGAGGTTTGTCTCCCAAGCACAAAATGATTGTGCTATGAGCCTTGTCCAGAATCTCCTGCTTCTTTGCAGGTTCTGATGCGGAAGATGATGGCTACTGATTCGCTGGTTTCAGAGCATTTGATAATCCATTGTGTGTGAGGAGAGCTTTCATCTTCACCTTCCACAAACCAAAATCATTCGCCCCTGTGAATTTCTCAAACTCCATCTTCGTAGAAGCCATAGCAGTTGATTTCACCAACAATCTTCCTTCTTCCCACAGACGACGCCAATTGTTGAGTCAACAATGATTGTTTGAAATCAATTGGAATAAAGAAATTGAAGAACACCAAGATTTACGTGGTTCGATCAGAAATGATTTACGTCCACGGATGAGGGCACCTCTCTCACTAATCGAAGGAAGATGATACAATTTACAAGTATTTTGATCTCACTAAGTATATGATCATCCTTATTCATCTATACATATGTGCGTGTATATATAAGAGAATGAAATCCCTAATTAATGCTAGTGATCGTAACCACCTAACAAGAAAACTGCTACAGTTGCAACCGAAAATGAGTAACTGTCAGAGCTCAACGATCTTCAGTTTTGATTCTGTTAAACTGATCGCCCGTTTTCCAATTTGGAAGTTTAAACCGCTTCATAACTAATCCTGAGTTAATTCCTGACTTTCACTATGCCAAAAATCGCCTACGACAACGAGGAAAAGACAACGGGTATTAGTTCTACCCGTTGTCTTAAGTAAAAATCTAGTTTTTTTTAAAGCACCCGTTGTCTTAAATTCTGAAATGCGCTGAAAGACAACGGGTTTAATGCCCCGTTGTCTTTTCCCGTTGTCGTAACTTTTTTTTTAATTTTTTTATTGAATTAAAATTTAGTATAAATAGGACACTTAGGAAAAAAATGCACTTTTCCCTTTCTTCTCTACTCTTCGTACGAACGTGCCCTAGTTGGAATTGACATATACCACCGTGAATCATCCAGGAAAGCGCCGTGAATCGTCCGGTGTGGCGAAAATCACCGTCAATCGTCCGGTGCGGCGGAAATCACTGTGCCCTAGGTGTAGCTCCTCCACACACTACCATCGCATTTCATCTCCCCTGCAAATCGTCCTCCTCATCTTGCTATAGCTATACCTCATCTCTAGCAGAGAGAATCGTCCATCCGTGTCTACATTTCGTCTACCCCTTTTTTCCCAGGTTACTAAACTCACCCTTCTCATATTTCAATTAGGGCTTTTCTGAATCAGCATTTTGTGAATAAAATCCTTAATCTATCTACTTGTTAGGTTTTTTTTTTAATACAAATCTCTGTTTTTTAATTGGTGTGGTGGTGCCGATGAGAAATCTCTATTTTAATACAAATCTTTTTTTAATCCACTATATTCTCCAGGTGGTGGTGCCGACGAAAAATTGGTGTGATATAGATACATAGTGTGCAAGCGGCTGGTTTATCCTTCTTTGTTTATCGGATTCACTTCTCTGGCTTTGGTTTATTTCCTCAATTTCCAACTTTTTCTTGATACAGAATCTCCATTTAGCCCAGCCAGTTTTTTATACGAGGTATGTCTTCCTGGGTGTTATCTTCTGTTATTTATTATTGTATGGGATTTGCATCTATATTGTTATCTGTGTATATGTATGTCTCTTCAATTTCTTGTATTTTCAAATTTCTTGAAATAACTAGTTGAGGAATGCTCACCAATAAATTATTTCTCAAAACAAAACATTTTACCTTTGAGGTATTCCCCTTTTCAGTTTTGTCTTTTATTTGCTTTCTACTCCATAATGGTGGGTCATACTCATACGTGTGTTTCTGTTTGATGTATTCTCAATGATCCTTGTTTGATTTATGGTGTATCTAGTTCATTCAAGAATTTGATTTGTTAATTGTGTGATTGGGGTTTTAATTGGTTTTGTGGATCATATAGGCTTGTGAGGGGTTGGATGTTTATAATCAATGATATGGGGTTTAACCAGTGAAGTAAGATTGTTGACAATATTTGTATAATTTTCATTCAATTATCTTTAGTTGTATTATTCATGCATATGGGTTATGCATATGTTGATTCACTCTTGTGAATTGAGTTTCATTTGTTAATCAACCACTAAATGATATTTCCTTGATCATGTTTCATTGTCTTTAAGTGTTTCTAGAAAGAATACCACATTGATGGGAAACTTTGTCGATCATTTCGGATCAAACAATAGTATTGATACATTTTCTGTCTTGTTCTCCTTAAGTTTTGCCTAGCTTATACAGGGTGTATTTGTTTTAGAAAGTCGGCAGTCGGCTAATATTTGGAAAGGGAAGGCAAGTGGTTGAAAGTGAGATTGAGATACGAAAAAAGAAGATACAGAAATTCAAGGAGTCAGCATGGAAATGTGTATATTTTCTTTCAGCTGAAATTTTTGCTCTTTCCGTATGCTACAACGAGCCTTGGTTCACAAATACAAAGTACTTTTGGGTAGGGCCCGAAGATCAGAAGTGGCCTATTCTTGAATATAAGTAAGGTTTCCTTGCTTAACTTCTAATGTTGAAATCAATGTATCACAGAGGTCCAGAATCTCAACCCACTTTTTAAGAAGAAGAAGATAGAAAGAAGCACATTTGAAACAAGTGCATCCGCTGGAAAATTTTGGTATGCTGTTTTGTTTTGTTCTTGAAATTTATTTTTAAGACATTCATATCCGTTTCTTGGTCTCCTTTTTGTTTCATTTGTCATTTTGGGAAATCATGAGTAAAAGTTGTGGTTTTTGCTCTTGATTTGTTACTGAATATGATTCCTTTGTTGCTGATTTTGTTGGAGTTAATTCATTTATGTAGTAGTAAGTGTTGTTTATTTTCTGTTTCTTTGTTGCTGAATTTGCTGGAGTTAATTCATTATGTATACGCTGTAGTATTGTTAGTTATTTTCCATCTATTTACAATTTGATATATTTTTGTCAATTATTTAAATGACTGGTGTAGTATTAGACATCTTACATAAAAAATTGATTTACCACATGAGCATGTGCTCGAGTTTGGAAAATAAGTAAAAATAGTTTGTGTCTAAGAAACTTGTGACTTCAAATTATAGCTCACGTAATCAGATGCTTGATTTGTTTTCCTAATCTACCTGTTCTTTGGGTGTGTTACGACTTTATTAGTTGATTAAATTTCTGGTGTGAGATCACACAACTGAGGACCTCAGGATCCATTTCTGTGTGTTTATTTCTGCTAAACACACAGTGGATTCTTTAAGGCTTACCACGCCTGCAGGACTACTCTTACGTATTTCCAACCTTGGATCCAATAAAGTCTCCGACCCCAACACATTCTCGTATGAAGTCATGTAACTCCTTGTTCATTACACTCCTTAAAAACACACATCCAGGAAACAGTGGCTTTGGTTTAATAGACAGGGTACCATTCTTTAAATTTACTAAAAGTGTTTCTGTCCTACACCTCACCTAAATTGTTTACTTTTATGATCTCCATGAATTTCCTCATATTTTTGGTTTTAAAGATAATGAGGCATTTCGAGTTAGTGCCTGCATTTCTTTAGAGTGTATATTTCTCTGTCCAAAACGGCTTCTTCTTTTGGATCCACTCCCCTCCTATTCATCTTTATATAATATGTCATTGTTGTGCTAATGGCAAGAGAATTCGGTATCAAAAAGATGTTTATTGTATTTGACTTATAAATCATTCTACATCTTTAGCCTTTTGTTTCGATTAACTAATTATTTGAATCTACTCATTTGGATGTTTTTTTCTAATTGTAGAAGCTTGGAGATTTAGGCCTTATAGCAAAAGTCTGCCGTTCATCACAACATTTAACTATTGCAAAAGTTTTCTGCACATTCCGGCTTATTGCTAAGGTACTTTGTTTTAATTTTATATGCATTTTACTTATATATACTGTGGATCTTTTTGTGGTAATCATCTTTTATTTATTAATAACATTCATTAGTCAATATTATATCTTAAAAATTATTCAATTGTTATTCAAAAGGTTAAGGACATTGCTACTGTCTTTAGTGCATTACTTTATAATAACTAAGTCTTAGGATAGATTGCTGAAGGAATATGTTCATCATCTTTATAGGTGTCCGCTGATATTTATTTTTTTGGCATATAAACTGCTGGTATACGTATATGTTATTGATTGGATTAATGAGTTGTTGATGTATGCACAGAATCTGGATAGTTTTGTTGCTATTGATATATGTGATACTTGTGTATATTGTTGTTGCTGTGTGTAGATATGCTATATATGTTGTGTGTATATATATGCTGCTGTTGTGTGTATATATATGATGTTGGTGTATGTATATATATGCTGCTATTGAAATGAAAATTAAGAATTTAAGTGACTAACTGATCCTAATAAATTGGTAGGACTATATTTTAATCTCAATTACAAATTTTCCAAAACACCCCCTGTTTTTAATATATAATGATCATGTTATCTTCCATGTCCACCGCAAATTATATTTTTTACACCTATAAATTCCCCAACTTATCGTCGTCATTAAGTTGGGCCTTCAAACTGTTATGGCCCAACGGCCTAGTATCAAAATCCGAATATAGTATAAGCCCAAAAACATTTTATTCCCACTATCAATACAAAATAGGCCCAGCTTATACATCTATTTTTTACATCTTCAAATATAATATTAATTCCTGCACATTGTGTCCTTTATATTATTTTTTTTGTCCCCAATGTCGTTTTTTATATTTTTAATACATTATATCTGTATATATGTGTCTTACCTTCAAGTTAACTGAGTTTTGTTTAAACGAAATAAAAATGATTTAATTTGAGAATTCATGGATTTCAAATGTCACTATATATTCTACTAATTATTTTTAAAAAAAAATCAATTTACTATAATCAAAACTAAATATTTAAAAGACATCAATATAAATATTTTATTTAAATAAGTAAAATGAATTTAAGCTGTGAATTTATAATTTTATAGTCTAAATCTAATAAAAAAATGGTAAATTCAAAATTTAATGGGCTTTTATACAATTCTTTATTCTCCCAAAAGTAGTCCAAAATGGCTATGCAAAATCGTGTGATTCCCCTATTTCTCTTTCTCTTCTTGTTCATTAATCCTCTTCAGGCATGCTTTTATGAAAAAAGAACACATATTTTTATATATAGTAAACTCCCAATAGATTCTCCACCATTGATTGTGCATTGTAGTTCTAGTAATGATGATCTTGGAGAGCACAAAATTTACCCTAATCAACCAAAAGCATATGAGTGGAGCTTCTGTCCAAAATTGCTCGGTGAAACAGTGTTCAGGTGTGACTTTTCATGGGGCCAAAAGTTCGTACATTTTAATGTTTTCGACCATCATTTGTACGACGTATGTGTCCAGTGTTATTATGAAGTTAGGAATGATGGTATTTATCTGAAAAATAATAAGAATGGTTTTGATAGATCTGTCATTTGGTGAAATTAGAATGAGTTATGGATCCTTTTGTACTTCTATTTTATAAGTTTAATTACTAAAGAATGAATTTCTAATTTATATTCTCAGTGTACTAAAAGTTATATAGTCATGTTTGAACCATGATTGCAATTTAGATTTTGTATTTTCTATTGATCTATTTGTACATGCATACAAAAAGTTAAACACATATTGAATGTAATTTTGAGGATGAGCACATAATAAGAATGAGTGGTACACAAAGAGTGAAGATGCATGGTTTGAGGTGCATATATTAAGAATGAGTTATAAACAAAGATTGAAGATGGTTAGAAGAGTAAAATAATATAAATATTACACCCTCCGTACCGGTATAAATTATTTTTAGCTTTAATTTTGGACACACGGATTAAAATAAAAGTAAAAAAATATAAATTAATAATGTGATGGAAAAAGTGAAAAAATATAAATAATGTGATGGAAAAATAATAGGAATAGAGTAAAAATAATAATAATAATAATAATAATAATAATAATAAGTGAATAGTAGTTTAATTTAAAAAAAGGTAAACAGCAAATAAGAAATATAAAAATATACGTGTTAAATCTCGAATTTTCTGGAAATTTTAAAATTTGAAATAATCAGAAAAAGTAGTTGGAATATATAATTATTTTCAGATTTGCAGATTAATTTATGGTTTTTTTTTTTTAGATTTTGAGATTTTTTTGAAAAATATTTTCAGAACATTTGAATTTCTTGGAAAAAAATTTCTGAACATATCTAACAACTGTTTCTTCTCCTTCTGTTTTTTTGCTGATATGTTCATATTTTTTCGGAAAAGATTTTCTAAATACTTTAAATTAAAAAAAAATAACTTTGAGCAAATTTGGTTTGACAATAATGACTCTGCGCCTATTGATAGGTGTACAAATTAAAATTTTTGGAGATTAAATTTAATTAAATTAGAAAATATTTTTATACATTTACATATAAATATAATATAATAAAAATAATTAGTGTATATACAGATGAGGAGGGTGCATATAACTTGGGCCTTCATATATGTATATTCAAGGCCCAGCATGGCATCGAAAAGGTGTTGGAAATAAAAAAAAATTATGTATCAAATTGCAAGCTATTAATAAAAGGGAGACATGTAAAAGTGCTGCCTCTTTGGTGGGGGCAATTTTTTTTTTCCCTAGTCCTTATTTATTTTTTTCCTTTTTTTTTATAAAATATCCAACATATTTTTTATACACCTACTTCTTATTTAAATAGTCAAATTGAATTTTTTATCCACGTAATCAAATACAATTTAATCAATTATTTGATTACCCAATTCGTCACTCAAGATTATATTTGGGGCATACTAAGCGAGAAGATTTCACTTTATTCACGTATCAATAACCCGAATACAATGAAATATATATATATATATATGTTTACAACAGGATGGACAGGAGGCAAATGGTGGATTTTTGTGAATTTTCTCTAATGTCATTTATTTTATCTAAAAGTTTCAACCGTTATCATTCAAATAAAATTAGGTTTCAATGTCGTGTTAATATAGAATTAATAAATTTTTGTAAAAAATACAAAAAATCATACGAAACACACAATTAATCAATAATTAATATGCACTCCTTATATAAATATTCAAATGGACACACGTTTTTTAATGATGATGAACACAATATAGCTAAACCATACACATCAGATGACCATGATCATTTTCTGCATTCCAAACGTTGGAGGTAATTAAAAGAAATAATCAACAAATATTCAAAGATGGAACATCAAGTGGACGTAACAAAGTTGCTATAAGATTATGATAAATCATATTCCTACATCACAAAAACTTGTATGAACCCGAGTTCACGGTGAATTCAGCTTCTCAATTATCACTGTTATGTATATTTATTATCACTGTTATGCATATACACTATCAATGTTATGTATATTTATTATCACTGTTATGCATATACACTATCACTGATAAAACATCTAGTATTTATAACAGTGATAGTATATATGAAAAACAGTGATAGTACTTACACATGACAATGATACGAGTTCATGTGAACTCGAGTTCACAAGAGACCTACTCTTCCTACATTGGGGCTCTCCTTTTCATAGGAATTTACATTTTACGAAATGACATATTTTAAAAAATATATATATATTTTATATAAAGTAGTAACAGTAAATATGTGCAAATTTTTTTTATTGTGTATGTAAATTAATATTTCATTTTTTAATAGTGTACAAATTTATGTGCAACGTTTAAATGTACAAATTTATATGAAATTGAGGGAGTACCAATTTCAGATTAAGTAAAGCCCAATATACTAAGGATCCAAGGAATCATACATCATGTGGGCCCAAGGCAAATCCAATAAAACGATCGGAACAAATTGGGCTTTTAAGTTCATATATAAATTAAAGGCCCAGGTAAATCACACAATTTAATTTTAGAATTTTTTTTCATTAGCCTAATTATTATTACAAAATTGTTTTGACAATGGCACACTGCTGAACACATTCAAGGAAGGTCAAAAAGTTACTGCCCTTTCTCTAAAAAATTAACTAAATTAAAACTGATTTTTTACACACTAAAAGACCTAACACGAATTTTATGAGTGCTATATATTTCATTATGCTCTCACTTCACAAATTTTGTGAGACTTTTTAAGAAAAATACTTCATCGTCCCTAAACTACTTTCATACTATGTTTTAATAATCCGGTCCGACCGATCGAACCGCGAACCGGGATAAGCAACGTACGACTCTAAAGCGTTGGACCGCCCAACTAATGAGCCGTTCGAGAACCGGCCAAAAACGGAAATAAACGGGTCGAACCGGTGGCTGGGAGTTAAATTTAAAAAAAAATTAAAGGACTATTTTGCAGCGGCGGTGGCGGTGGCGGCTGTTCCCTCCAGTAGTGGCGGCGCGTTTCCTCTAGCGATGCCTGGCCGCTGAAAATCCGTGGAAGAAGAGAACAAGACTACAAGAGTATAATAGATGGGAGGCGGTGGTTAAGGTGGAGGAGGCAGCGGCGCTGAAAATCCGTGGAGGAAGAGAACATGACTACAATGTGGATAAATGGTTTCTGAAATTTTAGGTTTAGATATAGGTCTCGTGGGCCATTAATGAAATTTGGGCCCAACTTTCTTATTTATTTATTAGTCCAATTTTTTTGGCCCAATTTTCTCATTAATTAAAAAAAAAAAGTAGGTCTAGGCGTTAGGCGGGTCAAAAACGCTCGATTTCCGTTTCCGATTTCTACAACCTTGGTTCTCTCCAAAAGTTTCAAGACCATATATAATGAGTCTTTTGGGTTGACCTGATATCTAGATAACTAGTCTATGTTTTCTTGATTATATCAATGCATTTATTAATAGTTAATTTTGGTCTTATCTATTCTATATGAGTTAAATTAAAGACCACTTATATTTGTTTCGGGTGGCTTCCACCTCTGAAATAAATTTGCTTATGGTTACTTCTTGTGTTTTCTCCAAAATGTTAAAATTTTCGATTCTTAATTTGTTAGATTTGTGGTGGATTTAGCTTCATATTTGATATTTGTATGATATTTGGTAGATTTATTTTAATATTAAATATATATTTATATAATTATGACATCATACCGGCTCAACCGCTTTATTTACGGTCCGACCAAAATTTCTAAGGTGTCCGGTTCAACGTCCGCTTCCGCTTTTTAAAACATAGCTTTCATAGTAGTACCGGACACGTGAACCAAGGAAAATTAAGTATGTGAGTGTAAAGTTAAATAATAAAATAAGAAAAAATGTATTTTGTTGACTTTTGTGAGTGAAAAATATTTCCTTTTTAAGTGTGAAAGAAGAGTTTGAGACGTTTAACTAAGGAAAGTGTGAAAATAGTTTTGGGACGGAGGGAGTAATAAATTAACCTTTTGTATTTATGTCCAAATAAATTTTATAAAAAGAAAATTTAAATTATACTGTATATTTTAAACACAAGATTCAAATTGCAATTATAATTTTATTATGCTAGACAATAAAAATTACAATTTCATTATTTAGTAATTGAACTTTAATTATAAAAAAAGACGTAACATGACCTCAACTCATTCTAGCTATCAATTTTCACCAACTGGCAGCTTTAGTATAACCTACCTTATTTTTTCGATAAATACCATCAGTTCTAACTTC
Source organism: Prunella vulgaris (assembly GCA_026898435.1). NCBI lineage: Eukaryota > Viridiplantae > Streptophyta > Magnoliopsida > Lamiales > Lamiaceae > Prunella > Prunella vulgaris. Next base: position 49,909 of record JAPKLY010000729.1, on the reverse strand, counting down.
ATAATAACACAGTGTACATAGGTTGCTCACCTTATTGTCAAAAACATTAAATTGTGCGAACTTATTAGTCCATGAAAAAGAACATCTGAACACTGTTTCACCAAAAGCTAGTGTACAGAAGTTAAACTCATATGCTTTTGGTTGTGTAGGACAAATTTTGTGTTCTCCAAGATAATCATCACCAGACCAACAATTCACAACCACCGGTGGAGAATTTGTTGGGAATTTACTATAAATATAAACATGCTTTTTTTTTTCCATGAAGCATGCGTGAAGCGGATTAATCAATATAAAAAAGAGAATTAGGGGTATCACACGATCTTGCATAGCCATGTTGGACTACTTTTGGGAGAAAAAAATTGTATTAAGCTTGTGATTGATAACTGAGATGGGAAGATCTAGTAAACTTTGCTAGTTTATATATAGTCGTCGTACAATAATTATAATTAAATTTAGGATAAATTGCATACATGGTCCCATGAGAATTTGTGTTCATGAATTTGGTCCTTTTTTTTTAACATAAATGGTCCCATAAAATTTTTACGTTAAAATTAATGGATTAATGTGGGATCATATTTGTTGGGTACATATTTTGTCCCAAACATTGACGGCTCCGTTATATATAAGATTTTCATCATAAGTCCCATAAGATTTATTCACACTTAAATGTGTTTAACCCATTAATCTATATTTCAAATTTAGTCCTATTAATTTTTTTAATTGCACAATAAGTTCCATAGTATATAAATATTGATTATGATAACGCAAATATTGATTTAGTCCTATTGATTTAAATATCGATTATGATAACGTAAATATTGATTATAAATATTGATTATGATAACGTAAATATTGATTATAAATATTGATTATGATTTAGTCCTATTGATTTACATAATGTAACACAGTTGCTATAACATTATGATAAATCATATTCGTACATGACACTCTCCCGTTTTGTAGGAATTTACATTTTACGGAATGCCATATTTTTTTTAAAAATATTTTTTTTAACATAAAATAGTGACAGTTTACATATGTGCAGAAATTTGTAATTGTGTATATAAATTATTGTTTTATTTTTTTAGTAGTGTACAAATTTATATGGAGACGGAGGGAGTACCGATTTCAGGTTAAGAAAGCCCAATATACTAAGGATCCAAGGAATCATACATCATCTGGGCCAAAGGCAAATCCACAAAAACGTTCGGAACAAATTGGGCTTTTAAGTTCATATATAAATTCAAGGCCCAGGTAAATCACACCCTTTAATTTTTTAATTTTTTTCATTAGCATAATTATTTTTACATTCAAGGAAGGTCAAAAAGTTACTGCCCTTTCTCTGAAAAATGAACTAAATTAAAACTGATTTTTCACACACTAAAAGACCTAACACGAATTTTATGAGTGCTATACATTTCATTATGCTCTCACTTCACAAATTTTGTGAGACTTTTTAAGAAAAATAATAAATTAACTTTTTGTATTTATGTCCAAATAAATTATATAAAAAGAAAATTTAAATTATACAGTATATTTTAAACACAAGATCCAAATTGCAATTATAATTTTATTATGCTAGACAATAAAAATTACAATTTCATTATTTAGTAATTGAACTTTATAAGAAAAGAAGTAACATGACCTCATCTTATTCTAGCTATCAATTTTCACCAACTGGCAGCTTTAGTAAAACCTACCTTATTTTTTCGATAAATACCATCAGTTCTAACTTCATAATAACACAGTGTGCATTGGTCTCTCACCTTATCGTCAAAAACATTAAAATATACGAGCTTATTAGTCCATGAAAATTCACCTCTGAACACTGTTTCACCAAAAGCTAATATACAGAAGCTAAACTCATATGGTTTTGGTTGAGTAGGGTAAATTTTGTGATCTCCAAGATCATCCTCACCAGACCAACAATGCACAACCACCGGTGGAGAATTTGTAGGGAGTTTGCTATAAATATAAACATGCCTTCTTTTTTCATTGAAGCATGCGTGAAGAGGATTAATCAAGATAAAAAAGAGAATTATGGATATCACACGATCTTGCATAGCCATGTTGGACTACTTTTGGGAGAAAAAAAATTGTATTAAGCTTGTGATTGATAACTGAGATGGGAAGATCTAAGTAAACTTTGCTAGTTTATATATAGTCATCGTACAATAATTATAATTAAATTTAGGATAAATTGCATACATGGTCCCATGAGAATTTGTGCTCATGAATTTGATCCTTTTTTTAACATAAATGGTCCCATAAAATTTTTACGCTAAAATTAATGGATTAATGTGGGATAATATTTGTTGGGTACAAATTCTCATGAGATTATATGTGCAATTTATTTTTATGAGTGAAACTAAATATGCTAAAAAAAGGACAAAAAAAGAACGTGAGATAAAATTAGTTGAATAAAAATTCTCGGGGGACAAAAAGTCAATTTACTCATTAAATTTATAATTCGGATAAAATTTAGATATAAATGAATTTGTTATCCGTTGTTTTGAAATAGGATAAGTTATAATAAGGGTAAGTTGACCTTTTACAATATATAAATATGGAGTTTTTTTTGCATTTTTGATCTCACATGACATGTATTATTTTAGAATTGGTCCCAAAAATTTCACTATTGATCCCATACGATTTTTTTCTTGCACTTATAGAAATAAAAATTACAAAATTTACACATTTTGTCCCAAACATTGACGGCTCTGTTAAATATAAGGTTTTCATCGTTAGTCCCATAAGATTTATTCACACTTAAATGTGTTTAACCCATTAATCTATATTTCAGATTTAGTCCTATTGATTTTTTTGATTGCACAATAAGTTCCATAGGATATAAATATTGAATAAAATCTAAAAAATATTAAAATAAATCAACTAAATCTTTAAATAATAAAATTAAATCTTTAATAAATAGTTAAAAAAATTCAACTAAATATTACAAAATAGTTAAAACTAAGAAACTAATTTTAAAAAATTCCTATTCTAATTCAAGATAAATAAAAATTAAAATGTAATTATTTTTTAATTTAATTATTTATGAAGTCTAGTTGATTTTTAAAATATCAGATTTTATAAAAACTTAGCCTATTTTATAAAGATTTTTTTTCTAAATTTAATATTTTTTGAAGATTTTGTAGTATTTATATTTTTTTAAAACGTATTTTTATATTTTACTTGATTTATTTAATTTTTTCAGATTTTAGTTAGGTTTAAATGAGTTTATTTAAATCCTACTTAATATAATTATTTTGAAGATTTATTTTATTTTTCAATTATTTATTATTATTATTATTTTCAGATTCCTATATTTATTGATATTTAAAGTTTAATATATTTTAAAATTTAATTTATACTTCAAATAATTAATTGTTTAACATTTATGAATCTTTTTATATTTTTAAAATAATATTTAAATTTACATATTTTTTAATTTTAGTTTTTGTAATATTTTTAAAATATATTCAATTTTTTATAAATTAAGAAAGAGTCAAAGATATTTTTTATTATATTTTTGAAGTATATAAAAAGGTGGTAACGTGTTACTTTTTGTTTTGATGAAGGATATATTATGGGAATTAATGGGGTATGTTTAGTAATATATGATAATTTTTTAAATATGTTGGGATATGTTTAGAGGATTTTGGGGGTATGAAAGTTCTACTCTTAAATTTATTAATAATAGATTTTAAACCTAACTAAAATCTGTAAAAATTAAATAAATCAAGTAAAATAAAAAAATAAGTTTAAAAAAATTATATAAATACCACCAAATCGTCAAAAAATATTAAATTTTAAAAAAAATCTTAAAAAATATGCTAAAGTTTGATAAAATCAGGATTTTTAAAAATCAACAAGACTTCAGAAATAATTAAATTAAAAAATAATTATATTTTTATTTTTATTTATTTTGAATTAAAATTGATTTTTATTAAAATTAATTTCTTAGTTTTAACTATTTTTTAAGATTTAATTGATTTTTTAACTATTTATTGAAGATCTAATTTTATTATTTGAAATTTAGTTGATTTATTTTAATATTTTTTAGATTTTATTTATCCTAGGGGGCAAAATTCAATATTAATATACTGTGGGACTTATTGTGCATTTAAAAAAATCAATGGGACTAAATCTGAAAATATAAATAAATGGCTTAAAAACATATAAGTATGAATAAATCTTATGGGACTTACGTTGCAAATTTTATATTTAACGGAGCCATCAATGTTTGGGACCAAATGTGTAAACTTTGTAACGTTTGGGACTATAAGTGTAAGAAAAAAATCGTATGGGACCAATTCAAAAATAATACATGTCTTGTGAGACCAAAAGTGCAAAAAATTCTATAAATATGTCAGCAAAGAAAATGGTTAAATACAATTAATATATACATATATATATATATATATATGATTAAATTAGGTATTTCAAAATTAGTATGAAAATAAAATTTATCATGAAATTATTTTATAGAATTTTTTGTATAAATTATTTAGTCTATGATAATTAGAAATTTAAGCAGGGTATTCAAAAAAGAGGCTAGAGGTAAGATAGTATTGCTAATAATTTAAATTTTTTATTATATATTTTATTTTTATTATATCATAAATATTATTTAAATTAAAAATACAATCTGCAAAGAAATCATGTAAAGAGTCAAATATTTGACCAATGATATATATAAACAATTAAAAAAAAACAATTAAATAGTGATTCATGAAATTAAAATTTGGTTCGTATCATTAATCATATTCATATAAAACCTGTATGAAAATGATTCATAATAAGTTTATCATTAAACTATTAATTTGTCAATAATCCCAATAACATTATAAGAGTCAAGGTTACTGTTATAATAATATTATTAATAAATATCCACAATAATTAATTTCTTAAAACTATATATACTATTTATATTTAATTTAAAATTTTCAATATGTAATATTTAAGTTTAAAATTTCAATATTTAAAAAAATTTATAAATATTTGAACAAGAGTATTAAATATTTTCCAAATGTTTCAATTTATTAAATTGAAAATTTATTTATATTCTGAACAATTTTTAATATACTTAAATGCCACAATTGAGGAAAAAGAAATAAATAGAGATTTGGGTTAAGGAATATAATTAAATAAGACTTAAATCAGGAAATAAATAAGACTTAATTAGGTAATAGATGCAATTGAAATTAAGGCAAAAGAAATAATAAAAAAGTTGAGATAAGAAATAGAGTTAAATACGACAAAATTACGAAATATTCATGTGGAGTTAATTTAAATACAATTAAATTAGAAATAAATTCTTTTTTAGTTAATATTTAGGGGTATTTGCATATTAGTTCAAAAAATGACATATTTTGTTAAAAAATACTCCCTCCGTATCTCTATAAGTTGCTCGTTGCTTTTGGGCACACGAATTAAGGTAAAAGTGAAAAAGTATAAGTGATGTGATGGAAAAAGTGAAAAAGTATAGGTGATGTGATGGAAAAAGTGAAAAAGTATGAGTGATGTGATGGAGAAAAGTGAAAAAGTAATAAAAATAGTGTAAAAAATATTGAAAATAATAATAAAGAAGTGAATAGTAGTTTCCAAAAAAAGTAAAAAAGCAATGAGCAACATATAGTAAAACGGACGAAAATGACAACATGAGCAACTTATAGTAAGACGGAGGGAGTATATTTTTTATATAAATTAGTGAGAGTATGTGCAAAAATTTGTAATTGTATATGCAAATTAATGTTTTATTTTTTTAGTAATATTTAAATTTATGTGGAATATTTAAGTGTGTAAATTTATATCAAACAGGGAGTACCGATTTCAGGTTAAGTAAACCCCAATATATACTAACGATCCAAGGAATCATACATCATGTGGGTCAAAGGTAAATCCACAAAACATTCGGAACAAATTGGGCTTTTAAGTTCATATGTTAATTCAAGGCCCAGGTAAATCACACCCTTTAATTTTTTAATTTTTCATTAATTAGCCAAATTATTTATACAATTTTTCTTTTTGATAATGGCACATTGCTGAACACATTCAAGGAAGGTAAAAAACTTACTGCCCTTTCTCTAAAAAATGAACTAAATTAAAACTGATTTTTTACACACTAAAAGACCTAGCATTTGTGAGAATTTTTAAGAACATATATATATATAGAAAAATAATAAATTAACCTTTTGTATTTATGTCCAAATAAATTATATAATTTTTTTTTTAAATTACACTGTATATTTTAAACATAAGATCCAAATTTCAATTCTAATTTTATTATACTAGACAACAAAAATTACAAATTCATTATTTAGTAATTGAACTTTATAGGAAAAGAAGTAAAATGACCTCAATTCATTCCAGCTATCAAATTTCACCAACTGGCAGCTTTAGTAAAACCTACATTATTTTTTCGATAAATACCATCAGTTCTAACTTCATAATAACACCGTGAACATAAGTTGCGCACATAATTGTCAAAAACATTAAAATGTGCGAACTTATTAGTCCATGAAAAAGAACATCTGAACACTGTTTCACCAAAAGCTAGTGTACAGAAGCTAAACTCATATGCTTTTGGTTGAGTAGGGTAAATTTTGTGTTCTCCAAGATCATCATTACCAGACCTACAATGCACAACCACCGGTGGAGAATTTGTAGGGAGTTTACTATAAATATAAACATGCTTTTTATGTTCCAGGTAGCATGCGTGAAGAGGATTAATCAAGATTAAAAAGAGAATTAGGGGTATCACACGATCTTGCTTAGCCATGTTGGACTACTTTTGGCAAAAAAAAATTGTATTAAGCTTGTGATTGATAACTGAGATGGGAAGATCTAGTAAACTTTGCTAGTTTATATATAGTCCTCGTACAATAATTATAATTAAATTTAGGATAAATTGCATACATGGTCCCATGAGAATTTGTGCTCATGAATTTGGTCCTTTTTTTTTTAACATAAATGGTCCCATAAAATTTTTACGTTAAAATTAATAGATTAATGTGGGATCATATTTGTTGGGTACAAATTCTCATGAGATTATATGTGCAATTTATTTTTATGAATGAAACTAAATATGCTAAAAAAAAAAGGACCAGAAAAGAACGTGAATAAAATCAGTTGAATAAAAATTCCCGTGGGGCCAAAAGTCAATTTACTCATTAAATTTATAATTCGGATCAAATTTAGATATAAATGGATTTGTTATCCGTTGTTTTGAAATAGGATAAGTTATAATAAGGGTAAGTTGACCTTTTACAGTATATAAATATGGAGTTTTTTTTGCACTTTTGGTCTCACACGACATGTATTATTTTAAAATTGGTCCCAAATATTTTACTATTGATCCCATACAATTTTTTCTTGCACTTATAATCCCAAACGTTACAAAATTTACACATTTTGTCCCAAACATTGACGGCTCCGTTAAATATAAGATTTTCTTCGTTAGTCCCATAAGATTTATTCACACTTAAATGTGTTTAACCCATTAATCTGTATTTCAGATTTAGTCCTATTGATTTTTTTAATTGCACAATAAGTTTCATAGGATATAAATACTGAATAAAATCTAAAAATTATTCAAATAAATCAACTAAATCTTTAATAAATAGTTAAAAAAAATACAACTAAATCTTAAAAAATAGTTAAAACTAAGAAACTAATTTTAAAAAATTCCAATTCTAATTCAAGATAAATAAAAATTAAAATATAATTATTTTTTAATTTAATTATTTATGAAGTATAGTTGATTTTTAAAATATCTGATTTTATAAAAATTTAGCCTATTTTTTAAAGATTTTTTCTAAATTTAATATTTTTTGAAGATTTTGTAGTATTTATATTTTTTTAAAACTTATTTTTTTATTTTACTTGATTTATTTAATTTTTTCAGATTTTAGTTAGGTTTAAATGAGTTTATTTAAATATTACTTAATTTAATTATTTTAAAGATTCATTTTATTATTTCAGATTCCTATTTTTATTGATATTTAAAGTTTAATATATTTTAAAATTTAATTTATAGTTCAAATAATTAATTGTTTAACATTTATGAAGCTTTTTATATTTTTAAAATGATATTTAAATTTACATATTTTTAAATTTTAGTTTTTTTAATATTTTTAAAATATAATCAATTTTTTATAAATTAAGAAAGAGTCAAAGATATTTTTTATTATATTTTTGAAGTATTGAAAAAGGTTGTAATGTGTTACTTTTTGCTTTGATGAAGGATATATTACAGGAATTAATGGAGTATGTTTAGTATATATGATAATTTTTTAAATACGTTGGGATATGTTTAGAGAATTTTGGGGTATGAATAGTGCTACTCTTAAATTTATTAATAATAGATTTTAAACTTAATTAAAATCTGAAAAAATTAAATAAATCAAGTAAAAAAAATATTTTAAAAAAATTATATAAATACCACCCAATCTTCAAAAAATATTAAATTTAAAAAAAATCTTAAAAAAATATGCTAAATTTTGATAAAATCGGGATTTTAAAAATCAACAAGACTTCAGAAATAATTAAATTAAAAAATAATTATATATTAATTTTCATTTATTTTGAATTAAAATTGATTTTTTTTTTAAATTAATTTCTTAGTTTTAACTATTTTTTAAGATTTAGTTGATTTTTTTAACTATTTATTGAAGATTTAATTTTATTATTTGAGATTTAGTTGATTTATTTTAATAATTTTTAGATTTTATTTAATATTATATCCTTGGGGGCAAAATTCAACATTAATATACTGTGGGACTTATTGTGCATTTAAAAAAATCAGTGGGACTAAATCTGAAAATATAAATAAATGGTTTAAAAACATATAAGTATGAATAAATCTTATGGGATTTACGTTGCAAATTTTATATTTAACGGAACCATCAATGTTTGGGACCAAATGTGTAAACTTTGTAACGTTTGAGACTTCAAGTGCAAGAAAAAAATCGTATGGGATCAATAGTTAAATGTTTGGGACCAATTCTAAAATAATACATGTCTTGTGAGACCAAAAGTGCAAAAAGTTCTATAAATATGTTAGCAAAGAAAATGGTTAAATACAATTAATATATATATATATATATATATGATTTTTTAATCTCAACCGTTCATCTTAATTTCTATACTTCTATAAATTTCAACTCCATAAACATTATTATTCTCATCTTTTAATCTTATTTCTTCGTGTGTCTCTTTCGTCTTCTTATTTCTCTTTTAATGTTATTATTCATCGTATTTTAAATATTCAATTTTTTTTGTAGGTTCATATTTCACATCTAATAATCTGGTGAAATAATATTTTTTTCTAAAGCTATACAACTTCTGTGGTTTTCTTTTGGAGGTAATATTTGATTGCTACAATTGCAGATCTATTTAATTTAAAATTTTGATGTTTGCATTGTTTATTAGATGTTTGAATTGCGTATTTATTTCTAGAGCATTATATTATTTGTGTATGTGTTATGCATGTGTACATGTTTTTTAATTACTTATGAATAATGTTACATCGAAATACTTCTACCAATGAATCTTGATTTAGGGCATAATCACGTATAGCTTTGAATTTTGATTTACAACATAATCACTTTTAGTTTTGAATATTGATTTACAACATAATCACGTTTAGCTTTTATCCCCTTTCTTTATTTGTATACACTTGAAATATAATTTTTCTATTAGCTTTTCTACTTATATATATATAAATTAAATATTGTGCATACACATATTATGTAATTGAATAGATTATGTAATTGAATTTTACGTAATTGTGCATACACATATTATGTAATTTTGTTAATTAGCTTTTCTATTTAAATTTTTATCACTAAATTGATAAAATTATGTAATTGAATAGATAGTGAATTTTGATATTGCTTAAATAAGATAGTCTCAAATTATATATGTATAGATTTTTATTATCGAATATATATATATATATATATATATATATATATTATATAAAATAATTGATTCACATATATGTTAGATTCAAGAAATCAAGATTTATTGATTTACAACTTTATATAATATTTTTAACTATTTAATATATTTACTATAGGTCAACTATATAATATTTTTATATAGGATTAGTCTTGTATGCACCAGTTACACGGTGCAATTCAAGTTCATTTTTTAAAAGTTACACAAAATATACTGAAAAGTTACACATGTTATTACTGAAAAGTGTATCTTTCATAGTGTAACTTTACAGTAATAATTTGTTCAACTTTTCAGTAATAAATCGTGTAACTTTTAAAAAATGAACTTGAGTTGCACCGTGTAATTGGTGCACAAGAGACTTACTCTTTTATATATTGTACTTTTAGATTTTAATTACTAAATTGATAAATTATGTAGTTGGATAGATCGTGAATATTGATATTGTTTAAATAACGTAGTCTCAAATTATATATGTATAGATTTTTATTATTGAATATATATATATATATATATATATATATATTATATAAAATAATTGATTCACATATATGTTAAATTCAAGAAATCAAGATATACTGATTTGCAGCTCTATATAATATCTGTTGATAGGCAAACTAAAACGAACTACTAATGAAGGATTACAAGGATAAATAACCAAGGCTGAGGAGCTGGCCAGCATGGAGGTAGAGGAGCTCGTCAGGAGCTGGCCAACATGGAGGCTGAGAAACTAGCCAACATGGAGGAGCTCGCCAGAAGCTAGCCAGCATGGAGGCTAAGGAGCTGGGCAACATGAAGACTGAGAAGCTAGCCAGCATGGAGGAGCTCGCCAGGAGCTGGCCAGCATGGAGGCTGAGAAGCTAGCCATCATGGAGGAGCTCGCCAGGAGCTGACCAACATGGAGGCTGAAAAGCTAGCCAACAGGGAGAAGCTGACCAGCATGGAGGCTGAGGAGCTGGCCATCATGAAGGCTGAAAAGTTAGCCAACATGGAGGAGCTGGCCAGGAGCTGGCCAGTATGGAGGCTGGGAAGCTACCCCAGACGCAGGGAAGCTAGCCCAAACGAAGCTCGCCCAGACGCAGCTAGCCCAGACGCAGGGAAGCTAGCCCAGACGCAGCTAGCCCAGACGAAGGAAAGCTAGCCCAGACGAAGGGAAGCTCGCCCAGACGAAGGGAAGCTTGGCCAGACGAAGGGAAGCTAGCCCAAACGAAGGGAAGCTCGCCCAGACGAATGGAAGCAGGGAAGCTAGCCCAAACGAATGGAAGCTCGCCCAGACAATGAAGAAAAGCTCGCCCAGACGAAGGGAAGCTAGCCCAGACGAAGGGAAGCTCGCCCAGACGAAGGGAAGCTAGCCCAGACGAAGGGAAGCTCGCCAAGGAGCTCGCCCATACCAGAGGAGACCAAACCGAAGTCCATCTCTATATTACACCAAAAACTACACAAGGCAATGAAGCTCGCCCAGAAGCTCGCCTAGAGCCAGCGTACGGACATTAGTCATGTAGGTAACAAGTAATGATGTAGTAGGACAAAGCTTGTAAAGGTAGCACAAGTAGTGAGTAAGGACAAGTGTCATGGACACTTGTCAGTACCTAAAGCCAAGTAGGCTCACAAGGTGCCACCTCACACATGCAAACCTATAAATATGTCTCCATTGTACCTTTCTCTCTCGAAGTTCATAATTTCAACAACACTTTCTCTCTCTAACTCTCACTATTTTCTCTCTCTACATTGCAAATCAAGAACACAATTTCATAGTTATTGTTTGGTGGATTTTTAAGCTATAAACAAACACTAAATCATTACAATTACGAAATCCTATCAACAATATTTTTTAAGAGTAAGTCTCTTGTGCACCAGTTACATCGTGCAACTCAAGTTCATTTTTAAAAAGTTACACAAAATACTATTGAAAAGTTACACATGTTATTACTGAAAAGTGTATCAATTATTTTATATAATATATACATATATATATTTAAAAAGTAACTGGTGCATACAAGACTAACCAATTTTTTAATTATTTAATTTATTTACTATAGGTCAACTATATAATATTTTTAATATTATACTTTTAAATTTTAATTACTAAATTAATAAATTATATAATTGGATAGATCGTGAATTCTGATATTGTGTAAATAAGATATATAGTCTCAAATTATATATGTATATAGATTTTTATTATCAAATAAATCTATACATATATTATACAAAATAATTGATTCACATATATATTAGATTCAAGAAATCAAGAATTCTTGATTTGCAGCTTTATATAATAATTTTTTATTATTTAATTTATTTACTATAGATCAACTATATAATAATTTTATATATTGTACTTTTAAGTTTTAATTACTAAATTGATAAATTATGTAATTGGATAGATAGTGAATTTTGATATTATGTAAATAAGGTAGATTTAGATTATATTATGTATAAATATATATATATATATATATATATATATATATATATATATATATATATATTAAAAATATATTCATAATATCAAATCATACATCTAATCTTTTAATCTCAACCGTTCATCTTAGTTTCTATCTATAAATTTCAACTCTATAAAATACATTATTATCAAAATACGAAATTCATATAATATAAAGTATATTAAAAATATGTTTTAAAATAATCCCTAGTAATACGCAGGTTTACGAACTAGTATATATATATGATTAAATTAGGTACTGCAAAATTAGTATGAAAATAAAATTTATCATGAAATTATTTTATAGAATTTTTTGTATAAAATATTTAGTCAGGGTATTCAAAAAAGAGGCCATAGGTAAGATAGTATTGCAAAGAAGTATAATTTTTTTATACATAAAAATAATTTTTTTCTATGCAAAATTAATTTGTAATTTGTATCAATTTTGTGAACCATTTTATAATTTTCTCTAATATTTAATACTCAAACTCTTTTTTACCAATAATTTTGTACACACTTTTTTTTACCAAAATTTTAAAATGAAATGTTCCATATACTCTTTAGTTCTTAATATATACTGTTGGTATTTATAAGGTAAAGGTTTAGAGGGAGGGTGAGTAAACCTTTAAACAAATTTTAAACTCTTTTCAAAAGAGGTACTAAAATCTTTCAAATACTTTCTATAAGTTTAAAATAAACAGACTTCAAGAATTTGGACCTCAAAGGTTACAGTTGTAGACTATGGAAGTTTACAGCTGCAGAGTTATAAAAACTTGCAAAATAAAAGCTAACAACTTGTAGACAAAATCAAAGGGGTTTTCTGACTAGCGATTTGTGTTCGCACACAGATGCATTTTCCTACAATTGTATAGGATCGTGTAGTGGTAAGTTTGTCAAGTTATAAATATCGAATCCTCGGAAGTAATGAGACAATTTAATCCTAAGATATGTGTGAATTTTAGAATAAAATAAATGAGAATAAAATTGCAAATTTGGTTTCTATCTAATAAGAAAATAACAGAATCTAAATAAGAATTAAACATTAAACAAACACAGAAAAGTGTTTTCTCTCCAAATCTATATGCAAAAATCAAGAAAAATAACTAATTAATCCCTAAACTCCTCTACCTACCGCCCTAATTTCTCTAAACTACTGAGCGTGATGCCCTAGTGGCGTCTTCTGACTAAAGCGTTCCTTTCTCACATGTGTTCTGCATTCTTTTATATATGGATCCGAATATTCTCCCAAATAAGTTCTTCACTTCACCACCCTATATTTTTTTTTATTGTAAATAATTCTTATCATTATATGATTTAATTGATTTGCAAATTCATCCCATTTCAGTAAATATCCACGACAAAGTTGCAAATGGACAAAGGTACAAATTTTGATTTTTAAATAATTAAAATGTGAATTTCTTATAGGATGTTGAAGTGAATGGGGATGAACATCCGGCTCCTTTATATATTCCAGAAAATGAGCCAAAAATGATCTTGGGCCTTAACAAAATAACTCAGAAATTGGGCCCAACTTTCCTTCCCTTACCGGCATTCACACGGGCATAGCATGAGGCGCGACTCCATTCACGGCGGTTCACAGATCGGAGACGAGGCGGTGCGATTTCTAAGAATGGAGTGGAGAATTCCGGCGGACTGGTTCGTGAGTTTCAGTGAGCTTCGAGAACAGAGAGGTTGAAGGTGGAGATGTGGTGGCTGTGAGGCTTATCGGCGTCGTGGTGGTTGAGAGCAGATTGGTGACGGATGAGCCGGTTGCGGTGCTTCCTGGCGCTGCGACGGCAGTTGGGATCGAATGGTGGGGATTTGCAGGGGTGTGTAGGAATGGTTGTGCTATTTCCAGTGGTGGTTGGACGCGGCGGCTTCAGCGAATTGATGGCGGTGAGAGTTGTTGACGCTCAGGGGAGCTGTGTTTCCGGTACAGAGCAGACGTGTATGAGTCGGTTTGTGCAGAGGAGAGAGTGAATTTCTGATGCTTGCAGTTTCTTGGGCTTTTGTGGGTGGGCCTAGAGATGTTAAACAGGCCGCGGGCTGGCGGGCCGGCCCGTTTAACCCTGTTTTTTACAGGGTTAGGTCCGAGCATATGGTGGCCCATATAAAACCGGGCCTTTTTGGCCCGGACCGCTTAGCCCGCGGGCTAAACGGGCTAGCCCGCCGGTTAACCGGGCTGGCCCGGTAGCCCGGTTTTTTTTTAATTAAATTAAATAATTAATATATAATATAAGTTAATTAAATTTGAATGTGATTGTGGGCTGTGGAGGTGTGGGCCGTGGGCCTGTGTGCTGTGGCTGTGGGCTGACCTGATTTCTCCTCACTTGTGTTACGTAATTGTAAACTTTATTAATTATATTTTTATTAATTATTTATTACTAATTCATTATTAACTAATAACTTAACTATAGATTAAAATAGAAAAATAAATAAATAAGTTAGATCTCAATTAATTCAAAACTTTTAGGGATGTGTGAACTTTAGTTATTAAATCATTAGTTCTATTTTATATTAAATTTTAAATTTGTAAAAAAAAAATTACCACGAGCCCGTTAGTGGCCCGTTTAGCCCGCGGACCGCTAGGGTTAGGGTTAGGTCCGAGCATTTAGCGGCCCGTTAAGGATGAACCGCTAAGGCCCGGGACCGTTTAGGCCCGGAGCCCTGTAGGGCTGGCCCTGTAGGGTTAGGGCCAGCCCGTTTAACATCTCTAGGTGGGCCCCTCACACATAATAATCCTCAATTTTTTTTTTCAATTTTCTGCAGTATTGAGTTTTGTTAAGTTAATAAAATTGGGCCAAAATAATAATTCAATCAATTTTAAGGAATTCATCTCAAATTTCTATAAAATTTCCACAATGTTAATATTTTGAGAATCAAGAACAATTAATTAAATTAAGTCCCTAAATGCATCTAAAACTCTAAAAAAAAAATTCAAAATGAGCACAAATTAATGTAAATATAACCCTAATCAGTTGTCAAATAGGACAAGAATTGATAGTTTTTGTCCTATCTATCTCCAGAATCAGCATAGCTACCACTAACTCTCGTTAATTTATCAGAGTCCATTCCATGGAGTAGTCTATTTCTATAACACGGAGTGCTATACTATACTTGTCATCATTTTCAGTCCTCATTGTTGAAACATAACAAGGTGAGGATGAGGTCTTCAGATAGTTCTTGTGGTCATCGGTTTGTCATCCTTGGTTGCTAACTAGTCATTCAGTGGTCACGTGGTCGCCCGTTGGTCGTGTGGTCGCCCGTTGGTCGTGTGGTCGCCTTCTCCTTGTTGATATGAAGACGAGACGGCGACATCGTGTTTTGGCATTGGGCCTCTCTTTTTTGCCTCATTGGGCCTTGTCGTCGTTGGATCGATCTTGAATTATTTGATCTACACCAATTTCGACCTGACTCCATCGTAAAATATTATTTCAACACATTTTCTAAAAATCTTCATTCATTTGGGCTCTGACTTTTCTAATATACTTGCTTAAACCTAATAAGAATTTAAAAAATTGGACATAAAATAAATCTATGTTTAATTTTTATTTTTTCTAGTGTAAAAGAACCTAAAAGTTATTTAGAACCAGCTCCATCACAAACTTATAATTGGAAATGCATTTTTTACACTTCATCTAAGACTCTCATGACCTATCAAAATTACTTGCTATATTTTTATAAGAATTTAAATAAAGAATGCCAATCGAATCTACGTATCTTTTTCATATTTCCTAGGGTATAAAAGAACCTAAAAATGGTTATGACCAAACTCCATCACAACAATATTATTGAGAATGCTATTGAAATATAATAATGAAAAAAAATAATGTCAATCAAAATCATTTATCTTTTCAAATTTTCTTAAATTAATAAGAACCTAAAACACCGTTTTGACCAAGCTCCATCACAAAAATATCATTTTAAATATCTTTATCCGGATTTCAATCTTTCAAGAATATTTGTAATAACTCAATAAAAATCTAAATAAAAAATATTATTCAAATTCATATATATATATATCTTTTTGTCTTTTCTAGTATATATAAGAGAACATATGAAGTGGTTTCAATATGACTCTGTCTTCAAAATATCTTTGGGAATGTATTTTTCGAAATCTTCATCCAGGCTCCAATTTTTAAAGGATATTTTTTTTTAAACTAATAAGCTTTTTAAAAAATAAAATTCTAAAATATACGTTTTTTTCATCTTTTCTTGGGTAAAAGTACCTAAAATTATTTCGAAAGAGGCTCCTTAATGAAAATTTTATAGTACACATATCTCTTGAAAATATGTACCTGGTATATATACGATCTTTTAGGAATATTTGTTGCAACTCAATAAATGAATAATAAAGGACGTCATTCAAATGCATGTATCAATTTCAATTTTTCTCTATAAAAGACCCTAATTTAATCAAATTAATTTCATTCGCATTTATGTTCATATATAAATTGGGCTTTTAATTTCATATATAAATTTAAGGCCCAGGTAAATCACACCTTTTAATTTTTGAATTATTTCATTATCCTAATTATTTTTACAAAAATTGTTTTGACAATGGCACACTGCTGAACACATTCAAGGAAGGTCAAAAAGTTACTGCCCTTTCTCTGAAAAATTAACTAAATTAAAACTGATTTTTCACACACTAAAAGACCTAACACGAATTTTATGAGTGCTATACATTTCATTATGCTCTCACTATACAAATTTTGTGAGACTTTTTAATATTATAAATATATATATATATATATATATATATATTATATAGAAAAATAATAAATTAACCTTTTGTATTTATGTCCAAATAAATTATATAAAAAGAAAATTTAAATTATACTGAATATTTTAAACACAAGATCCAAATTGCGATTATAATTTTATTATACTAGACAATAAAAATTACAATTTCATTATTTAGTTATTGAACTTAATTATAAGAAAAGAAGTAACATGTTATTGCGATTATATATAACTATCAATTTTCACCAACTGGCAGCTTTAGTATAACCTACCTTATTTTTGCGATAAATACCATCCGTTCTAACTTCATAATAACACATTGTACATAGGTTGTACACCTTATCATCAAAAACATTAAAATGTGCGAACTTATTGGTCCAGCGAAAATCACAGCCGAACACTGTTTCACCAATCGCTAGTGTACAGAAGCTAAACTCATATGCTTTCGGTTGAGTAGGGTAAATTTTGTGTTCTCCCAAATCATCATCACGAGATCTACAGTGCACAACCACCGGTGGAGATTTTGTAGGGAGTTTACTATATATATAAACATGCTTTTTATTTTCCAAGAAGCATGCTTGAAGAGGATTAATCAAGATAAAAAAGAGAATTAGGGGTATAACACTATCCTGCATAGCCATGTTGGACTACTTTTGGGAGAAAAAATTGTATTAAGCTTGTGGTTGATAAGTGAGATCTAAGTAAAATTTGCTAGTTTATATATAGTCCTAATAAAATTTATAAATTAACTGGATAAAATATAGATATAAATGGACTATTATCCGTTGTTTTGAAATAGAGTAACTTATACTCCCTCTGTCCCAAAGGTTTTTGTCACCTTTGGGAGTGCACAGTACTTTTTAAAAAAAGTAGAATGATGTGTGAAATTATATCATTAAAATAATAATATTAGTTGGATTGAATGTAAAAGTAATAACATTTCGTGTAAATATTTGAATATTGTGGGATGTTAAAATAATAATTTTTATTTATAGGGTATGAAAACAATTGTGGAACAGATGAAAAAAAATAAGTGTGAAAATAATTATGGAACGAAAAATGGTTAAATACAGTAGGGTAAGTCATAATAAGGGTAAGTTGACCTTTTACAATTTATAAATATGTCAACAAAGAAAATGGTTATATATAATTAATTTACATATATCCACAATTAAATTAGGTACGATAAAGTTTATATGAAAATGATTTACAATAAATTTATCATAAAATTATTTTATAGACTTTTTTGTATAAATATTTAGTCTAGATAATTCAAATTTTCAGCAGGGTATTAAAAAAGAGGCCAGAGGTAAGAGAGTATTGCTAATAAATATCAACAAGAATTAATTTTTTAATTATATATTTTATTTTTATTTTATTATAAATAAAATATTATATTATTTAAATTTAAATTACAATCTGCAAAGAAATTATATAGTGTCAAATATTTGACCAATGATATATATATATATATATATATATATATATATATATATATAAATAGTGATTCATGAAATTAAAATTTGGTTCATGATCCAAAAATAAGTTTATCATTAAACTATTAATAACAACAGTGTAAAAGTCAAGGTTGCTGTCAATAATCCACAATAATTAAATTTTTTAAAACTATATAAACTATTCATCTTTAATTTAAATTTTTCAATTTGTAATATTTAAGTTTAAAATTTCAATATTTTAAAAAAATTATTATATATTTGAACAAGAGCATTAAATATTTATCCAAATATTTCAATAATTAACTGGAAAATTATTAAATTGAAAATTGATTCATATCCTAAACAATTTTTAATATACTTAAATGCTATCACAATTAAAGAAAAATAAATAAATAGAGATTTGAGTTAAGGAATATAATTAAATAAGACTTAAATCAGAAAATAAATAAGACTTAATTAGGTAATAGATGCAATTAAAATTAAGGAAAAAGAAATAATAAGAAATTAAGTTGAGATAAGAAATAGAGTTAAATACGAAAAAATTAGGAAATATTAATTATGAGGAGTTAATTTAAATACAATTAAATTAGAGATAAACTCTTTTTTAGCTACTCCCTCCATCCCCAAAATTTATTCACAATTAAATTAGAGATAAACAATTCACAATTCTATATTCGTTTTTTAGTGACCGCCAATTTTTAATTAGCGACTGTCTAGGCGGTCGCAAAATAAAGAAATCGAATTGGACAATTATTGCGCAACAATCCACATCGGATCCCATTTGAGCGACCACCTAGGCGGTTGCAATATATTTATTAAATACAACGACCGCCTTAATGTGGTCGCTATTATTTAAAAACAAATCAAGTCATCGCTATCGGTTTGCCCGGCCGCTTTGATTTTGAAGTTTTGCAACGGTCGAAGCGGTCGCTAATTTCAATAAATATATTGCGATCGCCACCAGGCGGTCGCTAAGTGATCAAATAATTTAATTGCGATTGTTTAGTGACAATCGCTAAAAATTTAATACAATTAGCGACCGAATGCGGTCACAAATCGACCGAACTCGATCAAAATGCAAAAACGGTTGTTAAAGCGGTTCTAATTCATTTTTTACGACCGTTTTATAGGTAGTTGTTAAAAAATAGTGGTTAAAACGCGAGTTTTTTTTGTAGTGTTTTAAGTTCTTTTACCAAAGAAAGTTGAAAATGATACATGAATTTGAATGACGTTGTTTATTGTTCATTTATTGAGTTGCATCAGGTATGTTTAAAAGGTCAAAACTCGGACAAACATTTTCAAGACATGCATTTCAATAGTATTTTCATGATGGAGCTTATTTTGAAATAATTTTTAGGTACTTTTACCCTAGAAAAGGAATATAAACTTTATTAATGTTATTTTTAAAAATTCTACTTGGTTTAAATAAATATTATTTACATGTTGGAGCCTGAATGGAGATTAAAAAAAAATGCATTCTTAAGAATATATATTTTAATGAAAGAGTTGGATCGGAATCACTTCATACATACTCTTACACTAAAAAAATCGAAAAAGATATATGAATTTGATTGGCGTTTTTTACTTAAATTTTTATTGAGTTCCAACAAGTAATTTTAAAATGTCAATAGTCTGAACAGAGAGTCAAAATGATATTCATAATAATATTTTCGTGATGGAGCTGGTTCCAAACATTTTTTATTTCTTTTACACTAAGAATGATAAAAATGAAAGAGAAAATTAACAACATTGCTCAGTTTGGCAAGTGACTAGCAATTTGTATTCGCACACAAATGCACTTTTTTACAAGTGTATAGGATCGTGTAGTGGTAAGCTGACCAAGTTATAAATATCGAATCTATGGGAAGTTATGAGACAATTCTAATCCTATTATTTGTGTGAGTTTTGGAATGAGAAATAAATAATGAAATTGCAAGTTTGTGGTTCTCAACTAATTACTACTTAAAGCAGAATACAAAAGCAAAATAAATATGATGAATCAAGAAATTAATCGAGAGTGTGAAGGAGCGGTAACATGTTAACTAATGGATGAACATGATTAATTGGGACAACATGTATCATTGATCACATATGAGATAAATACTACTAGGAATAATTGAGACAATATAAATTAACAAAAATAACATAAATAAATTAAACTTCGAAGAGATCATAACAAGAATTATTGAAATAACAAATATGCCTAATGAAAACTTCAAATTAAAAATCAAACCAGAAAAAATCAAATAATCTCTAAGAATCCCAAAATAAGAATTAAACATTAAGCAAACTAGAAAATTATTTTCTCTCCAAATAATCCCTTAATCTACTGTTTAATTAAAGCCTAACTACTATCATCTAACCTACGTACTCCCTAGAACTCCCCCTTAAATAAGAGAATAAGATCCTTATTAAAACCAAATGGGCCTCCATACTTTAAATGGGCTTAAACCATCAAATAGGAATTAGGCCCATGTTATTGACACCAGTCATTTTGGTAAATACACTTTTTTGAATATGTTAGATTTTTTTTTTTACAAATTTTCGAACAATTTTCATTTTTACACTAGTTTGGAAAAAATGCCGAATAAAAAAAATCCAAAAAAATAGCCGGAGTGGTGTATTTCACAAAAAAATAGTGTATTTATCTGGGTGGTGTATTTACAAAAAGCTAGTACGAATAACCTGGGCCTTGGAATAAAAGATTGGGCCCGGCCCAACTAATTCATCCCTTACCAGACGGTAGTGTTGATTTCGGAGATGGACAGTTGTTGCGGTGACTTCAATCTGCGTGACAGAGGCGCGTTTCCGGTGGATTGCTGTGCTTGAGGCGTCTTCGATTGGCAGAGCAGGCGTGGTGAGTTTGCCATGGATGGAGGCGACGGCTGATTGCTTCAATTGCGACGGCAGGAAGGATTGCGCGGCTACTGTTGAGGACGGCGGAGAGCGAAGAGAAATTCCGGTCGATTGTAGTTGTAGACGGGAAACAGGGACGAAGAGTGGAGTTGCGCGCGACATCTCGCTGGTTTCAATTGACTGTGGCGGCGACGGCTGTTGATGTGATTTACAGCGGTTTCCGGTGTTGGATTGCATCGTCAATTGGAACAGGGGATGCGTCTGGATTTCGATCTCGGCGGCAAATGGAATTGCAGGTTCCGGCACTGTGGTTCGTCCTATTGCAGTGGCAATTTCTTAATCGTCGACGGTAAGTAGTGGTGGTTCTTTGGTCGCGCGCGGGTCTTCGAATCGGCTGTGACGGAGGCTTAACGGTGGATGTGTGGGGGTGAATCGCAGGCGGCGTGCGGTTTCTGGTCAGAGAGGCGGCAGAGATTCTGGCGTTAGTTTCCTATCGACGAGTGGAGAACTCCGGTTGTAGCTGAGAGCACGATTTTCCCTCGGATTGATGGCGGTTTCGACGGAGTATAAATGATGAGATGGATTTGCAGACGGCATTGTGTATTGGTGAAAGGTTAATGGAATTGTGGACAGTGATGAGTGTGGGGTGGTCCTTGTAGAGGTACCTGTGGTCCCCAGAGACTGCCACTTATCCAAAACAAATTTAAAATTAGTGTAATATGAAAAAATTTCAATTAAATCTCGTACAATGAATGAATAACGAAATAAATAACAATTAAGACCCTAAATACATATAAAATTTTAAAAATTTATCTCAAAATGAGTATAAATTGATGCAAACGTGACCCTAATCAGCAATAGCAATATCTATTTTGCCCACTTTCAAGCAAATATTTTATTTTTGTCCAAAAAGAGTTGGCAAATAATTGGCAATCTCGTGCCAACCTTCGGAAGGGTCTAAGTTCGAACCAATTTGACTATATATTTTTTACGTAAAATTTTACCGACGGCTAGCAACGATCACTAATTTAAATTTAAGGACCGCATTTCGGGGTCACAAAATAAATTTAAAGATTAATATTTTGATTTAAGTAATAAATTAACGACCGCTCACGGCGGTCACTTAATATAGATAAACATTCATATTTAATTTAATTAATAATCTTACGACAGTTTGCGACGGTCACCTATTTTAAATAAAGATTAATATTTTAATTTAATAAATAACTTAACGACTACCTCTGTTGGTCATTATTTTAAATTTATCGACCGTCTACAGCGGTCGCTGAGTGTTACCCAAGCGGGCCATGACCCGACTCAATTAACGACCATTACGCCGGTCGTTCGCCACAAAAAATGGTCGCTAAAGTCAGCAACCATCTAAAAATGATCGCGAATCGGTTGCTAAAGCTTTCTAACAAACAAAAAAAAAAAAAAAAACGATTGCTAATTTGATGGCTAAAATATGAATTGTAGAGTCTTTATACGTGCACATCTTCAAATTATATTCAATATGAATGTCGTGGTTCACGTGCACTTATATTTAACCCTTTGTAAATATTTACAATTAAATTAAAAGAAATTATAAACTATACTGTATATTTTACCTACAAGATCCAAATTGCAATCATTGTCCAAATATAACTACTACGTAACTTTTATTATCCAGGAGAATTTAAATCAGAAATTCATTATTTAATAATTGAACTTATATAAAAATAAGTACAGGGACACTTCAATTCATTTTGGCTATCAAATTTCACCAACTGACAACTTGGATATAAGTATCAAATAAATACCATCAGTTCTAACAAAGGATGCATATTTCGAATACTTTGTTATCAAAAGCTAGCTAGCATTAAAATGTGTGAACTTTTTATTCCATGAAAAATCACACCTGAACACTGTTTTAGTAAACCAATTTGGACAGAAGCTCCAATCATAGGGTAAATTTTGTGAACTCCAAGATCATCATTACCAGAACTACAATGCACAACCAATGGTGGAGAATTTGCTATAAATATAAACGTGTGATCTACGTACCAGGAAGCATGCTTGAAGAGGATTAATCAAGATAAAAAAGAGAAGTAGCTAGGGTATCACATGACCATCTTGCATAGCCATGTTGGACTACTTTTGAGAGAAAAAAATTTGTAAGAAGCTTGTGGTTGATAACTGAGATGGGAAGATCTAGAAACTTATATAGTCGTAGTACAATAATTATATTAATTAAATTTATAACCCGGATAAAATTTAGATATATATAAATGGATTTATTATCCATTGTTTTGAAATAGGGAAAGTTATATTAATAATGTTGACCTTTTACAATTTATAAATATGTCAGCAAAGAAAATGGTTAAATACAATTAATTTAAATATTATATATATACGATTAAATTAGGCACGACAAAGTTTAGTATATATGGAAATGATTTAAAATAATTAAATTTATCATGAAATTTTCATTTACGTTTTTTTGTATAAAATATTTAGTCAAGATAATTAAAATTTCAGCAGGGTATTAAAAATAGAGGCCAGAGGATAGTATTGCTAATAAATATCGGGTGACTTACATATTAGTTAAAAAAAGTGACTATATTTACAAATTGGTTCATAATATCTGCACAGAAGTGTAATTTTTTCCTGCATAGAACCAATTTGTAATTTTTGTCAGTTATTCATGAAATTAAAACTTGATTCATATCTTTAATCATGTTCATATAAAATCGGTATGAAAATGGTTCATAATAAATTTATCATTAAACTATTAATATGTCAATAATCCCAACAACAGAATAAAAGTCAAGGTTATTGTTTTAATAATATTATTAATAAATATCCATAATAAATAATTTTTTAAAACTATATATACTATTCATATTTAATTTAAAATTTAATTTCAATATGTAATATTTAAGTTTCAAATTTCAATATTTAAAAAAAATTATTAAATATTTGAACAAAAGTATTAAATATTTACTCTAATTGTAACACACAAATTTGTAGTAACACACATTTACTCTAATTGTAACACATATTTGTAGTAACACACATTTACTCTAATTGTTGCACATATTTGCTCCTCAATTTATTTTATTATATGAGAAGTACATGTGTTACTATATGATAAAATTTATTTTTGTTAAGAATAAATATGTGTTACACATACAATGTAACACATGTATGTGTAACATTGTATAAAAAATATTTATTTCTCAAAAAATAAATCCTTAGACTTTGCAGCTTCAAAGTCTTCATTCATTGCCTTACTCAATTAACGATCATTACGTCGGTCGTTAATTTTACGACCGTCTCAAAAAATGGTCGTTAAAGGTAGCGACCGTCTAAAAATGATCGCGAATTGGTCACTAAAGCTTATTAATGACAAAAAGCGGTCGCTAATTTAATTGCTAAAATGTGTATTTTTTGTAGTGTCTTCATATGTGCACATCTTTAAATTATACTATTCAATATAAATGTCGTGGTTCACATGCACTTAACCCTTTGTAAATATATACAATCAAATTAAAAGAATTTTTAAATTAACTGTATATTTTACCTACAAGATCCAAATTGCAAGTCCAAAATATAACTACGTAACTTTTATCATTTTAAATCAGAAATTCATTATTTAATAATTGAACTTATAAAAAAAGAAGTATAAGGACACTTCAATTCATTCTGGCTATCAAACGTGTATTCTACTTGAAAAGAGGCATGCCTGAAGAGGATTAAGCAATATAAAAAAGAGAAATAGGGGTATCACACGATCTTGCATAGCCATTTTGGACTATTTTTGGGAGAAAAAAAATTGTGTGAAGCTTGTGGGGTTAATGAGTGAGATGGGAAGATCTAGAAACTTTATATACTCGTGGTACAATAATTATATTAATTAAATTTATAATCCGGATAAAATTTAGATATAAATGGATTTATTATCCATTGTTTTGCAATAGTGTAAGTTATAATAATGATGATTATACAAAGTTGACCTTTTACAATTTATAAATATGTCATCAAAGAAAATGGTTAAATACAATTAATTTAAATATATATATATACACAATTATATTAGGTACGAAAAAGTTTAGTATGAAAATGATTTACAATAAATTTATCATAAAATTATTTTATACATTTTTTTTATAAAATATTTAGTCAAAGTAATTAAAAATTTCAGCAGGGTATTAAAAATAGAGGCCAGATGTAAGATAGTATTGCTAAAAAATATCCACAATAGTTAAAATTTTATCCAAGAAAGTTAAAAATGATACATGAATTTGAATGATTGTTATTTATTGTTCATTTATTGAGTCATCAAGTATATTTAAAAGGTCAGAGCTCGGACATACATTTTCAAAACATGTATTTCAATAGTATTTTATGACGGAGCTTATTCCGAAATAATTTTTAGGTACTTTTACCCTAACAAAGAAAAAAAAAAAATTTATTAATGTTATTTTTTAAAAATTCTACTTGGTTTAAATAAATATTCTTTACAGGTTGGACCCTGAATGGAGATTTTAAAAAAATGCATTCTCAATAATATATATTTTAATGATAAAGTCGGATCGGAATCACTTCACACATATTCTTACACTAGAAAAGTCCAAAAAAAGATACATAAATTTGATTGACGTTTTTTATTTAAATTTTTATTGAGTTTTAACAAGTAATTTTAATATGTTAGAGTCTAGACAAAGAGTCAAAATGATATTCAGAATAATATTTTCGTGATGGAGCTGGTTCCAAACTACTTTTTTAGGTTTTTTACACTAAAAATGATAAAAATGAAAGAGAAAATTAATAACATTGCTCATTTTGCCAAGAACAATATTTATTTTGCCCACTTTCAAGCAATATTTCATTTTTGCTCAAAAATGGTTGGCAAATAGTTGGCAAAGAATTGACATCCTCGTGCCAACCTTCGGAAGGGCCTGAGTTCGAACCATCTTGATCATATTTCTTTTACGTAAAACTTTACTGACCGCTAGCAACGATCTCTAACTTAAAATTAAGGACCACATTCTTCGGTCGTAAAATAAATTTAAAAGTTAATATTTTAATTTAACTAATAAATTAACGACCGAGCGCGGCGGTCAATTAATATTAGATAAATATTCATATTTTATTTTCATTAATAATCTTACAACAGAAAGAAACAGTCGTTAATTTTAAATTAACGACCGTTTGTGGCGGTCGCCAATATTAAATAAAGATTAATATTTTAATTTAATCAATAACTTTACGACCGCCTCTGTTCGGTCATTAATTTAAATTTACTGACCGTCTACAGCGGTCAATGAGTGTTACCCAAGCGGGCCATGACTTGACACAATCAACGACCATTACTTCGATCATTAATTTTATGACTGTATGCGCAGGGTGGTTGTTGTTGCTTCCTCTGAGGACTTCTTCTATTTATAGATTGAGTGGTGTGACTTATCCGTTGGAAATTCAAATTTGAAATCCGGATAAGGCTCCTCTCTCTCTATTTGGCACGTGTGAAATGGTCCTCCTCCTTCACACTGAATAGTGCTAATTGTACTATGTCCTTTCTCTCAGAATTCTGGCCTCTTGTAACTAATCTTCATTATCCACCAGTTTCTTTTAAGAATAATCTCCACGTAAGTACAATTTAGTGAGTGCTTGAGAGCTACACTAATAGTGCTTAATTAATGGTCTTCATTAGTCTTCAATTAATCTCTGACTTGTAACATCTTCAAACAGTTCTTTGCAGCTGTAGAGTCTTTCAAACCTTGCAGCTGTAGAGTCCTGTCAATTTCCAAAATCGGCTGTAGAGAAACCTTACAGCTCTAGGGTCATGTCTCAGCTGTAAATTGATCAAATGCACAGCTGTAGACTTCTCTTACAACTATATGTTTCAAACACCAATTTCCTTAGAACAAGTGTTAGATTAATTCATCAAATTTAAACACATTGTTTTGCATACATCAAAATCTAAACCAAGGTACTAACAATTTCCCCATATTTTGATGTTGGCAAAACAAACAACAAAACAAGTAAACAAGACAATAAGACATTGTCTTCAAAACAACAAGAAACAGAGCAAAGCAGGACAAGGCACAAAACAACATAAGGTAAATCAAACAGAATGCAAAGCACAAAACACAAAGCTGCATAAAAAAAAAGAGGTTCAAGACACAGCTTACAGTCATTAATTAGACTAAAAACTAAACAGTTTTAGTGTCTAATCTAGAGTAGAGTCTTCATCTCCTCCTGTGTTTGGGATCTGCATCTTCTTCTTCATCAGTATCATCATCAGAATCTTCATCTTGAGCCTTCATAATCCCTTGCTCCAAAAGTTTCATGTTTTTCTCATCTTCTTCAAAATATTTCAACAGCATTTGAAGTTCATACGCTTCCATTTCTTCTTCCTCCTTCTTTGACTTATACAATCTCTTGGGTAGTGGAATCCTCTTCATCTTTCCACCAAGGAGTCTAGCATTATCTCCTTTGTATAGAGTACCATCTGCCTTCAAATCTTTAAACTTCTGAAATCTGTCTTTCTTTAGCTTGATCTTTTTAATCACAGTGTGCCTGTTGCAGATACTCAAATATTCCTTCCATAGCTTATCAAATTCAGCTTTCATCCTATTAACCCTTTCTTCAGAATCTTCAGTAGGCACCATGCTCAATGGTTGAACATTCAAGGGTTGAGCAGTCACAACTGCTGTGGGTTCATCAGAAATTTTCTCTTCTTGTCTTTCTTGCCTTTATTTCTCTTCTTTCTCTTTCCTTCTTTCTCTGGATTCCTTCACAGTCTGTTCCCAGTAACCAAGGGGTTTTTGAACTGTAGATTGAGCTGTAGGTTTCTTAGCTGCAGACTTAGGTAGCTTTATGATTTTTCCTCCTTTAGAGCTTTCCTTAGAGGATTTTGGGGTATGAAAGTTCTACTCTTAAATTTATTAATAATAGATTTTAAACCTAACTAAAATCTGTAAAAATTAAATAAATCAAGTAAAATAAAAAAATAAGTTTAAAAAAATTATATAAATACCACCAAATCGTCAAAAAATATTAAATTTTAAAAAAATCTTAAAAAAATATGCTAAATTTTGATAAAATCAGGATTTTTAAAAATCAACAAGACTTCAGAAATAATTAAATTAAAAAATAATTATATTTTAATTTTCATTTATTTTGAATTAAAATTGATTTTTTTAAAAATTAATTTCTTAGTTTTAACTATTTTTTAAGATTTAATTGATTTTTTAACTATTTATTGAAGATCTAATTTTATTATTTGAAATTTAGTTGATTTATTTTAATATTTTTTAGATTTTATTTAATATTTATATCCTAGGGGGCAAAATTCAATATTAATATACTGTGGGACTTATTGTGCATTTAAAAAAAATCAATGGGACTAAATCTGAAAATATAAATAAATGGTTTAAAAACATATAAGTATGAATAAATCTTATGGGACTTACGTTGCAAATTTTATATTTAACGGAGCCATCAATGTTTGGGACCAAATGTGTAAACTTTGTAACGTTTGGGACTATAAGTGTAAGAAAAAAATCGTATGGGACCAATTCAAAAATAATACATGTCTTGTGAGACCAAAAGTGCAAAAAATTCTATAAATATGTCAGCAAAGAAAATGGTTAAATACAATTAATATATACATATATATATATGATTAAATTAGGTATTTCAAAATTAGTATGAAAAT